>JABJVR010012778.1:0-43671 GCA_025773905.1 Chitala chitala | reverse complement strand
TTTTGGTGCAACGATCATCCATCTGTTTAATTTATTAAAAAATCTATATATATATATATATATATATATATATATATATATATAATGATGGATGGGTACCATTTCAGTGCTGCCTCCGGAAGAAACACAGTTGATTTGGGAGCTCCGGCCAAACGCGGAAACGCAAACAGAGGTTAACCTGTTTGCGGGTCAACAGCTGGCCATGCATGGAAAATAATAATGTTCAGACTGTATGTCGTTCAATGACATAACAATGCAGTGTGACTGTAAGCTGTCGGATGGCCTGATCATGCATTGTTAAAGTCGTCCTCTTGTATTTTGTTTAATTGCGTTTTGTTGTTAAACTGACTGGTGGAATACATGGGGAAAATGTATTAAATCGTAAAAACGAGTTCGTTTTTTTACTTCAACGATATTGTGGAGGCAAATCATTTGCATGGTTTTTATTCCCTTAAAATCCGCTTGTTGAATTACGCAGGGTAACGAGTTGGTGATCCTGAGCGGTGCACACCTGAGGAATTGGGGAGAAAATTAATCGCTTTGAAAAATAACCTCTAAGTGGAAATGTTAAAACGATTTATAAATCCATTTTAATTTAGTAAGAGAGATTACTGCCTTGAAGAGTTGTCCATTTATTTTAACAACCAGCCCGTTCTTTCCGGTAATGAACGGTCTTTATTATTGGTTTCCGTTTTTCCCTTGATTGAATGCGAATTGAAGTGAAAACGGAACTTTTTGTACCCTTTAGTTTTACACTAAAGGGGAACCGTCATCTGTGCGTTTTCGTGAAATTGAAAAGCTGTTCAAGTTTTCTCCAGAATGATTAAAAAAGCAAAACCACCGTTAAATGCAGCTATGCAAGGTAGATGTCTATGATATTAAATGATACCAATACAAGATATAATTTTTATAAAAAAAGGTCTACGAAGTTATTAATTTATTTAACATCTTGCTTCTCTCTGCGTGGTTATACGATTGATGTATTTTATTCTGTAGACTTGGATAGGTTACATATAACTCAACGGGCGCTTAAGGTGCTGTAGTCTTTGCTTGCGGTAAGAGGCTTTTCGACCTCCACCCTATAGAAAGACAGCCTCTTCTTACAGGAAAACATTGCACCAGCGGTCTCCTAATTGCTAATTAAGAGTGCGCCTACCTAGTGTCCCAAACGGGCGCGTGTAACAATTATGCGGTAATTGGCCGTGCTCAGGTCACCCAGACGTCGGTTCAGAAACTGGAGGCAGACGATCCACACAGATGACACACAGATAGTGTGTCAGGTCGGGGGTAGGAGCCCGAGCGGTGATGTACGTAACGTTATTGACTGCTAAATAAGAGCAGCAGGTAGCTCTCCTCCTCTGCCTTACAGAATGTTTGTGTTTTTGTCCATCACCTTATGTTGCCAAGGGATGCATTTTCTGATGCTGCGGTAAATATTTTCGGCGCACTGAGGAACATTACTCGCTAACGCTGTTTTCCCCCTATACTGAGTATTTATCGTACGTTTTTTGCATACATGCGATCTGTTTTAGTTGTTTAATTAATTAATTGATTATTTTATTTATTTGTTTATTTTATTGACGCTCTGAATATGTGGAATGACCACAGAGCCGATGTTTGGCACTTTTGTAATTCTTACCCTTCCTCACCAACGCCGCCCTGTTTTGAAGACCTCAGCGTGGACTTGGCTCAAATGTAACGGAAAATTAGAAGCGCATTCAACACCTCAGGGAATAAATGTTGAAAGGTAGAGTTGAGTAACGCACAGACACGGGGTGTTAAATTTGCCTAGCTTTGCTACCACGCTGACAAGCCTGAATGTGTTTCGACCAGAAAGAGGGTCATCAAGGTGCCTATGTTTTGTGCGCTCCATGGGCTTTTCCAAGGCTGCCTCAGATCACTGGAGCAACCCACTGTGCAAGCACAACGACCCGGTGTCGTGTACCTACAATACCAGTAGATGGTTCTCATTAGCCAGAAGTGTAGAGGTGTGTTCAGAATCTGGTCGAATGCTGGAGTTCACACAATGTATAGCACACCTGCCTCATGATTGCCACGGACACGCGCGTATGACGGGTGAATACTCAGGCACTGATATTGACCATGACACACCCTTACGGCACATGGATAACGACTCCCTGGTACTGACGTAGACACACTCCGTGATGTTTAGTTCAGTGTCAGACATTTCCAGTGTAGTGAAGTACTATTTATTTTGCATAAGTACACTTTGAGCTGAGCTAAAACAATGCTGTCCCTCTCCTCTCTGAGCAGACACTGTTGGTGTCCTGTAACCTCCCTAAGCTTCTCCAGTCTATCTGTATTGCTGTGTTGCTCTTCTTTTTCCTGTTTTTATTTACCCCCGCCATGCCTTTGGCACACTGCCCCCTAACCCATGCCTCTGTCCTGCTTCCCTGCGACAGTCCGGTTCTGTTACGTATAACCGCGCAGGAAGTAGGATGGCTGTTATGCAACAGCCAGGCTGAGGGCTATAAATAGTCGTGCAGCTCACGGCATGAGGGAAGTGACCCTGTGTCGACAGGCTGCCCGGGGTCGTCTGGGCTGACAAGAAAATCGCTCGCTCTCTGAGATCAGCTTCTGATCAAAGAGCAGGAAGAGATTGTGATGTAAAGAAAACTGGCTGTAGGTTAGACGTTATTGCTAGGATGAGAACAATGCTTGTCGCCATGCTAGCAGCTAATCTTTAATTAAATTCTGAGTTCCTGCTGGCTTTCTCTGTCTTCTCTGGTTCTCACCTGTGTAGGAAAGAGGACCTTTGAAGGACAGAGAGTCCGGCTTCACTAAGTCAGGATTCTGGATCTGTTTTAAACGTTCTTGCCTGAGCAGCTGAGTAATCATGTGCAGTACATAATGAAGGTTAATGGATGCAGAGATGTTTTATTTGGGAACGATAACAAGCGCTAGTCGTAAATACTGTCTGAAGAATGTGTAAAGAGGAGAGCTGTTCAGCAGAACTGCAAAATCCTAAATCTATTTCCATGCACTAATTGAACTTAACTCTGATCAGATGGAGTAACTGTTAGTGTTACAGTGGAGTGAATAAGGCCTTCTGTCTTCACTGAAGTGCCAGCCAGTAGCTGGAGAAGCACTACAGCATGTCTTCTTTGGTGATCCTGGACTATGGCTTTGAAATGGGGTATATATTTTTGCTTAATGCTGAGTAAATTAATATTTCTTGGTTACGAAGGAAGTAGGCAATGAGTGTGGTTAGTTGATGGAGGCCCCTCTGCTGTCTGTCCCGTCATCTTCAGGCACTGAACAGGGGCATCGCCACAGTTAAGGTTGGTGCTGTGGAGATGTTGGCCAGCTACGGTTTGGCCTACTCGCTCATGAAGTTCTTCACCGGGCCCATGAGCGACTTCAAGAACGTGGGCCTGGTGTTCGTCAACAGCAAACGGGAGCGCACCAAAGCCGTCCTGTGCATGGTCGCCGCGGGAACCGTAGCCATCATCTTCCACACACTGATAGGTGAGTCTTGGTCCCTGACGGGATCTTGGTATGCAGAGACAAGAGGATGGGCCTGGGTTAGCATTAGGAAAGGCCAACATTTAGCTTGGAGCTGTAATTGACAGCTGTGTGGACACAGGGCACTCGACGTGGATCGTGTTAGCAAACCAACCCTGTTCATTATGTCAACTTTGGTTGCAGTCGCTCAGAGGGACAGCTTACGCTACCTTCTGTTTTTCCCTGTACTGGTGAAACACAGTATGAATGCCGGAGAATCGCCTCATTCCAGTTGCGTACTCCGTCTTCTCACAGCATTAAAAATAAACATGTTGCACATGCACTGCGCATTAAACGCACAGCCCATGTTGTGTGCTGTTTAATACCCCGGGCTGAGGTGGCTCCTTCGGTGTCCTCCGCAGTCCTGTCCCAACAGCCTCTCGCTGCCATCTTTATCTGACTCTTCTTGGAGCTGCAACCCTCTTCAGCAAAGGCAGTTGTTAACAGGGCTGGGTGGAGTTAACAGCACACAACAGGGAAGGAAGGTGTGGACAGCTTGTTAGTGGATCTCTTATCTCAGGGCCACAGTCATCTCTTGCAGTGCTGCTTCTGTACTGGATCTTGTTCACTGCCATATGGTTTTGGTGTGGAAGTTCTGCCATATTTTTCTTACTTGGCAAAGAGGAGTTAAGGCAATGATTAGTGAGCCGGTCACAGTTTCCTGGTAAATTGTAGTTGCTAACCTCCTCATTAAGCTGTGAATGGACGTTTGCCCTAGCCCCTCTGTCCTATGACCAGCATACACTGACCTCCTCCTGACTGAGCTGTGTGAGTGAGTGTTTGCTCTAACCCCTTTCTCCTGCATCCAGCATACATTGACATCCCCCTCACTGAACTGTATGAGTGGGTGTTTGCTCTAATCCCTTTCTCCTGCATCCAGCATACACTGACATCCCCCTCACTGAACTGTATGAGTGGGTGTTTGTTCTAACCCCTTTCTCCTGTGGCCAGCATACACTGACCTGGGATACTACATCATCAACAAGCTGCATCATGTGGATGAGTCAGTGGGGCAGAAGACACGCAAGGCCTTCCTCTACCTGGCTGCTTTCCCACTGCTGGATGCCATGGTGCGTGCCCACCTGTTCAGTTCTGCCAGTTTTGCCCCACCAATCAGTAGGTCCACGTGGGGTGGAGTAATTTTCATCATGCCATTTGCAAGTTGGGGGGTGGGGGGAGTGTGTTGATGTTGTGTTTTCTAATTTGACCTCTGTCATGTTTTAATTTTATAGTACTTTATTAATCCCAGAGTGAAATTACTTCTCTGCATTTAACCTATCCCCTGAGGCCACATGCGGGGCTCGGGGAGCTAGCACTGAGCATCTTGCTCAAGGTCACACCTGGCTGTGCTGGGATTTGAACCGGGACACTTCTGTAGAATGCCATAACGTACGCAGTCCTGCTGTGTATGTGACAGTGTGCGCTCATACTTGGCTTATATGGAGGATGTGCATGTGAGGGTTTAGTCGGCACGACGCGTGCAGTCAGCAGACAGGGCTGTGCTGTTTAATGTCGCAAACCGGGGGAAGCAGCCTGCTGTGTTGTAGAAACACGTGAACTGCTGATCAGCGGTGAAAGTCAGGCCGACACAACGTCGTCTGAGTGAGCGTGTCCGAGGCGTGTCGAGCCCGCGTGCGTTCCGATGCTTTCCCGACCCGTCGGTCTGCGCTCCGATCTTGACTCCACGTGCCGATGACTTTTCAGGCTTGGACTCATGCTGGCATTCTCCTGAAACACAAGCACAGCTTTCTGGTGGGCTGTGCCTCCATCTCCGACGTGGTGGTGCAGGTAAGGACTGCCTACATCTACGGTCGCTTTTTATCAGTGAAGGCTCTGATACAGAAGGTACATAAACACCCGTGACGAAGGAATGCATTGGGTAAATGTTGTGTTGCTATGCTGTCTGTAAAGCAGCTGGATAGGAATTATTTATATTTTATGCATATGAATAATTTCATTGCAGGGTTTGAGGTTGGGTTTGTGTTAGTTAACCAGCAACATGTGCTTCTCGTTTTTCACTGCTCCTTCTGCTGAGCTGTCGTGTGCCTGTGTCCATCCCTACGCGGTTCCTCCGCTGTTCCTCCTCCTGCAGATCATCTTCGTGGCCATCCTGCTCCATAGCCAGCTGGAGTGTGTGGAACCCCTCCTCATTCCCATCCTCTCCCTCTACATGGGAGCCCTGGTGCGCTTCACCATCGTGGGCCTGGGATACTATCGCTGTATCCATGACAACATTCCTGACTCCAGCGGGCCTGAGTTGGGGGTATGTAATGGCAGGGATGTGGGAGGGATCTCTTGAAGGACCTCTTGGCCATTGTCGCGTGGGTACAGTGTTTGTTCGTGAAGGTCTGAGGTTATTGTGGCATGCTGGAAGGAGACAGCATTTAAGGGTGAAAGGAGTGATGCTCAAACAGCCCCCATCGCTCACATGTGTCTCATCTCCAGGGCGACGCCACCATCAGGAAGATGCTGAGCTTCTGGTGGCCCTTGGCGCTCATCCTGGCTACCCAGCGCATCAGCAGACCCATTGTCAACCTGTTTGTGTCCAGAGACCTAAAGGGAAGCAGCGATGCTACTGAGGCAGGTGCCCCCGCTCCCCCAAACCTCCCCATCACTGTATCCAGGCCTCTCGTGGATTGGTAGTGTGAAGTATCTAAGAATTTGTACACTGCTTTAAGGTCTTGTCTGAACTACCAGCATCTTCAGGGATGAAGGCCTGTATTATTCACTCTAGCCTGTCGGTTCTTCTGTCCATGGGGTGGAGGGAGGGACTGTGACAATTTGACAGCTTCTCCAACTGTGCTCCACTCTGACCCTGTTCAGCTGTGTGGGCGTTTAGCTTGTGTGTTTGTGGCTGCTACATTAGTGCTGACACATCCATCCAGGACTACCAGATGCTCTCTGGTGTTTGTTCAGAAGTTCTTTTTGACTGACGCCGCTTAATTACAACACAGCTTTTAATTTATGGAGCAGATTTGAAGGACTAATTGGCTCGAAGTGACTGCAATTAAATGCTCTGTGACAAGTTATTGACAGATGACTGTATGTGAAATTCACTGCGCTAAGAGTGGCGGCCCCCGGGAGGTCAGCCACCAGTGTCCGTCTTTAACTGCTAAACTCTATTCTGGATCGACCTTCTCTGGGAGTTGAGCTGCTTGCACACAGCGGCTGATGGGGGCACGTTTTGCAAAGTCACGGCTGCGTGGGAGCTGACGCACCTGCATGTCTTTCTCGTGTCGGCAGGCAGTAGCTGTCCTCACGGCAACCTATCCGGTGGGTCACATGCCATACGGCTGGCTGACAGAGCTGCGGGCGATCTACCCTGCCTTCGACAAGGTGAGAAGTCTTCATTCTCCTGCTTTCTGCACATCCCACACAGGTGGGCGCTGTTGTTGACCATTATTACAACAGAAAAAGTACAGCATAAAAAATGGAACTAGGCTTTGTTAAACTCCCTGAAATTATTAATTTTGTATTCTATACTGTTATTATGCCCAGGAGGGACTGGGCAGCCAGTTGACCTTGGGTCCTCAGAGGGTTTTTTTTCCTCCCCTCCACACTGTGAGGTTTCTGGTTCCTCTCCTCTGTTGTTGTCTGGCTTTAACTTTGGTCACCCACCCGCTGTTAAGTCTGTAATCTCTTCCTGTAAAGTGCTTTGAGGCCACTTGTTGTGAAGCGGTATTTAAAAACAAGTGGATTTCAGACTGCAGCTGGTTATGCTCTAACAAAGGGAGTTTTCCCACAGAATACACAGAGGTGCTCTGGAAATTTCCAGGACAGAAGTGCCTGGGCGTTTAACCTGCTTCTTGACATGTTATAATGGGTGTCAGGCTTGTGGGTTTCACACAGGAAATCCATCCTTCAGCTGGCAGTGTTTAATTACAGTCTGGTTTAATTTAGTGACTTGCAGCTGCCTGGCAAATATTGAGTGTTGAAACTGTTTTCAGAGTTGGTATAATTAACCCAGCATGAGATGATTCACCTGGCTGGCTTTGTGATGAATAGTGGGGCTGACTTTCCTCTGTGGACTGGAGTTTGCGTGAGCCATGGGCTTGTGATTATACCGTGGTTTCCTCTCTTCCTGACCTGTGTCCAGTAGTTAAGGCTTGCATGTACAACAGTTTTAACCGTGACAGAATGCATTGTGGGACTACAGCTTTAGTTTTCCCTCAAAACAATTCTGACCCCTTTTGAAATTTCAAAAATTTCACAAAAAAAAAAAAAACTGCAAGAAATGTACTTTGATCAAAAATATTTGGTCATGCTAACTGACCATTAGCATGTCTCAGGAAGCTGCTTTCGGTTGAGAGTGTAAACATTGCTGTTCTCTTGTTGCCAGAACAACCCCAGTAACAAGGTGGCCAGCGGTGGGAGTGGGGTGACCAGGTCACACATTAAGAAGTTCACCTTCGTCTGTTTGGCTCTCTCCATAACGGTAAGAAAGATGGCTCCATTCTTCAGTGCTCATGACAACAGGACACACTGAGGGAGCGGTGACGGGAAGTGAAGCGCAGAACACAGCTCGGTGACATTTCTCTTGCTCACGGAGAAAGGACATCCGATTCATTCCTCTTCCTTGATTCGAAATCCATTTCAATGTCACCCTGAACTTTTCAGGTCCAGTGAGTTTTTAACGAGGGAACAAGGATACCGCTACATTAATTTCATATAATGGCCAGTTTTCACTCTGATACAAGATGAAAAGAGGTGCTTTTATATTAGGTGCACATTGCCAATCTTGGCAGTTTGGAATGCTATACAAATTAAAGTACAGTCATTTGAATATGTCATGGCAGGTGCTGTCAAGGAGAAACATCAGCTACATGTTTTTTCTGACTTTAGAGATACTGAGGGACTGGTGTAATGTTTGTGCAGTCATATTTACATGTCGCTATAACATGGTTCCAGTGTTAGGGTTTGTCCCTCTGGCCTTCACACAGGAAATGAGATGGTACCAAAGGCTGGTTGCTGTTGAACACCTCTGGGTGTCTCCATGGAGATGATGGCCATTGGCACGGAAGCCCTTGCCCCTCCATTGGATCTGAGTGCTGTGTTCTGTTAAGACCTCGCTCAGGGCCAATGAATTCACATTTATGGGTGGGTCTGGGGCTGTAGAATGACCCCCCCAGGGAAGGCCATCAGCTTGCAGTGTCAAGAACATTGTCTTCCCACAGGCACCTGGCAAATCACTGAGGGACTTTAATTAGGCGTGGGAAGAAGTTAGTGTGTGAATGCACATGTGAGGTACCCATAATTTAGAGAAAATATCCATGGGGGTTGTTCCCATCAGTTTAACAACTCTGCTGGTTCTCTAAATAGTGCCATAACAAGCTAATCATTCCAATCCCAAAAAATAATGAGCCAGGGTTTAGCTTCCGAAGACTGATATGCATGCATACTGTGGGGCTCCTTGGAGAAACACAAACTTGACTTTTTTTGATACCTGAATGCAGATGAGTTATCAGAATGTTTGTTTAGAGTTGATGCTTGACCAAGGTCATCAAACCGGCAGCCTTCAGCAATTACACCCTTTTTTTGCCAGGGGAGGAACTGACTCGGTTAACCTTTTAACCAAAGGCCTCTAAAACAACCTTAGGTCCAACGTGCAATCACCAGGAAGTCTGTACCTCTCGGTGCTCTGACGGGCGCTCATTACAGCTGTCATTCACTAACAGGAGTTGAGCAGCATTCTGCTATGTAGCAGGGTGTCTGTGGAGCACCCAGCCTCAGCCTGACTGCTCCTCCACCTGACACACAAAACCCCCAGTCTGGAGATCTTAGGAAAGCTGCTCCGCGTTTAACTGACAGGCTGAGAGGCTGCAAAGACGGAAGTCTTTGCCTAAGGGCTGTGACGGGACGCGTTTCCTTCATCCTCCCAAAGGTTCACTGGCCTAAATTAGATCTGCAGCTTGTAAGTAGGTTTTTATCTCTAGAGTGCTGCATTTGCCATGTTAAAATCTCTTATACGGAACAGGCACCGAAGAATTATGCGTGTGAAGCATCTGAACTCTCAAAACAAGTCAGTAAACGCCTCAAGGCATGTGTGTGCAGCCAGCCCTGGGATTTTGGATCTTTGTTTATGCATACTGACAGTGTGTTCTGGCAGGTCCAGACTTGTGGTCAAGCGTGTGAGTTTCTTTCCAGAAGTGTGCTATTTGAGTCCAGAGGTGCCAACAATGGCCTTGTGGTTAGATGCTACCATACTGCAATGTGGCATTTTAGCAACCTGCCTCCGAAAAGCGGATGAGTGCTTTTAAAATTGTGCCAGACAGCAGAGGGCTGTCTCTCCAGGATGTGAAACAAGCGCGATCCTGTCGGTACCTGGCTTAAGTCCCGACAACACGGGTGTGCCTTAGGGCCCCCAGGGGGGTCATGTCGGGCCAATGTCTAAAAGCAAAAACAGAGCTTGTTTACGAAACACGGCACAAAGATAGATCAGCCAATTTGGCACCTACCAGTATACAGCACTAAATAAAAGGAAATGAAATTAAAGGACATTTAAAAAAAGGAAAAAAAAAAAAGTGACATTGCGTCTGTAGTTTTTCCTCTCTATTAGGTGTTTCTACAGTGATGGGCTGTAGATCCCAGCCACTGTTACCTGAAATTCTGCAGAGCTACGGTTGTGATCATCATCATCCTCACAGTGTAGCACTAAGCAGGCAGACACCGCCCGTCTCCATCTCCCAGAATCCCACTGTGGGTGGCTGATCAGGGACAGGATCAGGGACGATTTTTAATATATATTTTTTTTGTCCGCACGAAGCCTCGCTGAACATTAGGTGTGGCTTCTGCTTTTGCCTGAGAAAGCAACACGACCCCTCCCTGAAATCTCCTGTTCTTTTTGAAAGGCCCTGACATCATTCAGAATTGTCACAAACCCTCCTTCTTTATTCAGCTGAATAGGTAACACATTAGTCACCGTGCTGCAAGCCAACATCTGTCAAGGCGCTTTAATAGGCCTTCGCTGTCAGATCTCTTAGTTAGCATGTATTGGCTGTCTGCAGACAAATTACAGGGTTTAACGAAACCTGTAAAAGAACAAGGTGCATAACAACAAATGTTTGTTCGCTCAGCCAAGCCCTGAGTGTCAGACTTATCCTGACCATGGGAGAAGGAAGCACAAATTTCCAGCACAAAATCAAAGAAAATTACTGGAGGAGAACACGACAAACGGCAAACATTTGTCTGTGACTGTAGTTTTAAAATGACTCTGCCTGTCTTCCTTATAATGCAATTTCACAACCTTGTGTTATGTGAAATGGAAGTGTTCCTGATGGGGCGCTGTTGTATTTCTGCAGCTGTGCTTCGTGGTGTTCTGGACCCCGCACGTCTCGGAGAAGATCCTGGTGGACATCATTGGGGTGAACCAGAACTTTGCGGCACTTTGCGTTGTTCCACTGAGAATCTTCTCCTTCTTCCCGCTGCCAGGTGTGTCACTACAGAGACCCCCCCCCCATGCATCCTCCTTACTGTCCCCGTTGGTACTTGCTTCATGCGTTTGGCTTCATTATGCCACCATCTGGCTATACGACCAAGAAGGACAGATGACATTCTTCTTGATGTGGAGACTTGGATCTGAGCAGATCAAACTACCTCTAGCTGAACTTCTGTTAAATAGAAATAATTTAACTGTTACACTTAACAAGCATGGACATACAAGACCAAACTTTGTTTTCCCCAAGGAGTTCATGCCTTTCAGGGATTGAAAGAGTTTAAATGAAAAGGTGGCAGAGAAATTAATGGGGATGAGTAGACAACAGGGATATTGAAGTAAGCTGTCAAAACGGCAGGTGACAGAAGCTGTCATTAGGACAGGAAGTGGTCTGTGTACAGGATTTCCTGCAGACCCCGTGTCTGTTAAACTCGCTGACAGCGGACTGACTTCCAGTGTGTCTCTGTACCTCTCGTCCCGTTTAACTGACAGCGGACTGACTTCCAGTGTGTCTCTGCACTTCTCGTCCTGTTTAACTGACAGCGGACTCCGCCTCTAACCGTCTGCCCCTCTTGTCCCTGCACAGTGACCATTCGAGCCCACCTGACGGGGTGGCTTATGACCCTGAAAAAGACCTTCGTCCTGGCGCCCAGTTCTGTACTGCGCATCATCGTCCTCGTCACCAGTTTGATCGTGCTGCCGTACTTGGGGTAGGCTCCTCACTCCACACCCCCACTCCTGTAGTGATACATCACTTCTTCACTTCTATTTGCACTTGCTTTTGGAAAAAGCCTGTTTAAAGGCATCCCGGTGTGTACCTTAGGAGGTCAGAAAATTTAAGAATTATGTAAGATTTCACTAAAACCCATGTCTTGCTGACTTTCACAGACACACAGTATATCCTGCCAGTAGATTAAAAAGTACAATGTTCAAGTGGGTTGTTTTTTTTTTTTTTTTTTAAGGACAGGGTAAGAAACTAAAACGCTTTCAAGCATTGCTTAAGGAATGCAAATTTTAAACAAAATGTCCCGTAACCCTGAACTTTTTTTTTTTTTTCTTCATGTGAGATTACACACATCTGAATTCAGGATGACACACCCCATCATAAAAATCCTGTTTGTTTTCTGCTAAAATGCACAATGATCAACATGTTACAGACAAGTTTCTACCGCATCACCTATAATTAACATGTGCGGCTGTCAAATCTGGTTCAAGAGAGTCAGGATAACACATTCCAAACAGCGTGCGTGGAATCCAAGATTTCCACTTATAACTGTGTGCAGGCCCACAGCACAGCGGTTACGTCCTGTCTGCATCAACAAATAAAAACAAATGGCATTTTGAAGATAGAGGTAATGATTCTGTAGTTTATGGCCAAGCTGAATGATATAGTACTCATTATGCATATCCCATCTCTTGTATACACAAACTTGTTCAAGTTTGAAAATACTTTATCACGCACATGGCATTAAACAGTTTTTTTTTTTTTTCTTCCCCGCTCTTGAAATTTATCCACCGTAAGAATGTCTGTCACCCAGAGTGGAAATGTTTCACTTGCATAGCAGAGATAAAAGTAACATTACATGTTGCTTTTCCTCGTCTGTCTAAAGCCTGAAAAGCCTGAAGTAAATGTCAGCGCAGCCGTCTGCTTGCTTCGTGCTGAATTAATCACCAGCCTACATCAATAATTCATTCCCAAAAGGAAAAAACGAGACGAGCGTCACCTTGGCTTGCAGAGTCTGTGAACAATCTCTGTTGTAGAGCAAAAACACAGCAATCTGTATCCGCATCTCACTTCAGAATGGAACATTCCATACCCTCATCAGCCAATCACGTTTCACCTTCTAGACAATGTGTAACGCAATCAAACTGCTAACCAACTGCCAGTCACTTTTTAAGGATCTTTTCAAGTTAAATAGGAATCGCAAATGACAGCAATGGTTCCACATGGACTTGTTGAATGCTGCATTATTGGAGTTAGGCATGTAGATGAGTGATAGAAACAGAAGCATGTTGGGCAGCATGGAACTCTTTCAATCTTCTATTTCAGGGTGCATGGTGCTACTCTTGGCGTGGGGTCTCTGTTGGCAGGGTTCCTAGGAGAGTCCTTCGTGGTCGCTATGGCAGCCTGCTATGTCTACCGGAAGCAGGTGAGGGACCTGGTGAACGTAATGTGATGTTCTGAAAGCAAGTGCCCATATGTGCACAGTTGCTGTGGAGGTTACACAATCATTGTTATGGTAGAAAGGTCTGATACATCAGCAGGGTCTCGCTATCATAAAAGCCATGTTCCAACACATTGACTTTCAGAAGCTTGTCGCTGCCTCCACAATCGCATTATATCTGCAAACCACAAATAACCACCCCTGAGATGCTATTTCAGCCAGAGGACTTGAGCTGGCTTTACAGAAGCAGCCACAGTCCTAACTTCTTCAGACTCATGGCGCTTGAGGGAGCTCATTTGTACCAGCTGCAGGTAGTCGGCCAACGACAGTATGCGTCTCAAGCCTGGTGGGCGCGTGACCTTTTGTACCCTTCACTTGCAGAAAAAGAAGGACACGGAGAAGGACCTGACAGCCGACGGGGAGGACTGCGCCCCCATGAACGAGGTGCGGGCGCACGGCCAGACCGACAACGTCGTGGAACTGCGGGAGGAAGACGACGATTAGGCCACGCCTTCAGGACCGCGCACAGTTCCAGCGGCGTGATGACTTCCAGCTGAAATTCTCAACGTCTACTTTAGGATTTTCACCACATGAGCGAAGACGGCAGAACCTGCCCGACCTGGCACGATGTATAGGATGAGCCTCCGGTAAAAAGGAGAGAGGTTACGGCTGAGGTCAGACCTGCCTGTCGGCCTGCTGACCGCTGGGACGCGCTCCTGTCTTCAGCTTGTGTCGGGCGCTGTGCTGGAACAGGAACTAATCACGCCTAAGGACGTTAAATTTCCAGAGTTAGGGGCAAGCAGCTTTTATGATGTGCGAGTGCCAGATTGGTGCCATAGAAAAGGACTTATTTTTTTAACATGTTATAGATGTACAAATACTGTTACTGATTTTTGTATGGGTGAGCTATTGTATTATGTAAACGGCTGGGAGACAGAAAGGGGTTAGAGAACCTTTTTACTATGTCTGGTGCAATGTTTCCAATTGGGGCGTTTCCCTTTGTATCTCAGGACGCACTGCCGTTGTGTGTGTGTGTGTGTGTGTGTGCATGGCCATCTTTGTTGCTGGCAGTCATTAAATGGTATCAAGCCCCCTTTTATGAGTAACAAAAGTAATCAAGGTGTCTGTGCTTCTAGTTTTCTTCTCTGCAGGCTGTATGGACATATCTATGAATGGACACATCTAGTCATCACCCCAGGGCTCTTCAGACTAACTCCTGTTCTGTGCAGCACTGCACATTTATGGTACTGTAACAGAGAAAGGGGCAGTTTACCTGTTCTTCAGTGATTAAAGGGTGACTTTCATGAGCTACTGGTGTCCTGGTTTATTTCTTGGTCAACAGGGCAAGTTGGGGGGGGAAGCAACGGTTTAAACTGCCCACAGTTAAGAATTTGGCAGAGAGGACACAGGAATGAATTTACACAAGGACAGCATTGAGCACGAACGTGATTTTACTTCATCAGTGGGACCGATTTACCCCCCACCCTGCCTTTAGGCCATTTCATAGACAATCATAAAAATTTCCAATTTAAGATTCAGTTTCTGCTGCCTAAGTAACATTTCCACTGAGGAACAGGTTTCAACGGGAGCTGACCCTGGGCAAATGGCCTGACCTGCCTACCAAAAGAAAACTATGCAAACTCAGCCAAATTAGAGGCGCAGGAAGTCCTGCGACACACTAAAATGCAAGGGTAGCGCATGGAGGTGCGGTCTCAGCAGGCTGAAGCAGACTGCTTATCCTTCAGGAGGGAGGGCCCAAAGTGGGGTGTTTAGCAGCCCTTATTACATTCTACTCCCCCCAACTCCAGCTAGACACACCAAGGTGCTGACTCGAAGAAGTCACGCAAGATCACGCCTAGGAACAAGAAATGTCTGAGAAATGACTTAAAACAGTCACGAGGCCGGTATGGGAAGTCAGCAGCTAGCCCGGACTTTGTTACTGAAGCGCTCGGTTATCCTGGCTGTAGTGTGGCGTTCTACACAGCTCCTCTACGCTGGAGCAAAGTGGCACCTACTCTGCCTGCTCCTTCAGCCTGGAGCTCCTGCACCTCCCCCACGGGAATGTTGTAGTGACGGTCGTCCTCGGTGACAAGACAGATGCATGGCCAGTCCTCCTTGTGGTCATCAGGGTAGTAGGTAAAAAACTCCTCTGTGCTGGCCTTGTAGAGCCGGTACACCTGGATGGTCCGCTGCAGCGTGTAACCCAGAAGAAACATCTCCACCTGCACAAGAAACGCAACACAACAAAGGTATGGCGAGGCTGGGGGAGTAAGAGTGCTCGTTTAATATATGCAAACTGAGTAGCAAGTCATTCCATGGTTACTTTGTGTAAGAAAATGTTTAAGCAAGTTTAAAAAGCAAACACTGAGACTGAACCTAACACACAGAGCGCACGGCAACCGTCAATCAAGTGGCTACAGCCACTCAAGCACAAGCACAACTGTGACATCAATAAGGGGCGGGTCCTGAGCTGGCAGTACAGACCTGCTCCAGGCCTCCAGTGAAGCCCACGTTGCTGAGGTAGTTGGTGAGGAAGGAACGCGGGCAGTCGGACGCGTCGCGGGCGAACAGGAGCCAGCAGAAGACGGGCACGGAGTCGCCGCGTTGCATGCGCTGGTGCAGATCCACCGCCGTGTGCAGCATCAGGAACTTCAGAGCCTCCAGAAGACCATACTCCTCCTCGCCGCCACGAAATATCTGCTCACACAGCCTTTGTCTCTCCTGGGCACTATTGCATAGGGCTTGCTCTTGCCACTGTGCGAGCGAGAGAGAGAGAGAGAGAGAGAGAGAGAACTGATCAGTGCACAGTGCTGGTCGCTAACCCGCTGTACAGCAAGGAATAGTCACCCAGTCCACGTGTGTTGACCCACAGAGGTACGACTTCACACAAGACACCTGATGTGTACCTGATGGAAAATGAGACACTCCACCAATATAATGACCATTTAGTCCACGTTCTGCTGTGGGAATAAAACTGACCTACACCTGTTGTCAGGCAAGACATAGAGAACAGTGACATGGTAAAACCTGAAAGGGGAGAAACATACTGGCGGAATGGCCTGACCCAATTACAGACTCTGTTTAAAGATACAGATGCACCAGGAGGGAGGCGTAAACGATCGGCAGCTATAGACAGGGTAGGACTGTCCCAAGGTCGCCATGGGGACAGTAAACAAGGCCATGGTCACAGAGATGACAGTGGTGGACACTCACCCTTTTCTTCAACAGGTCCAGGTAGTGCTTCAGCAGCTCACAGGGGGAGACCACTACACCCCCCTTCCGCATTTCCAGAGGGAACCTCCAACACCCGAGCACCTCCTGCATTTCCAGCATCTCATCTGGCCACTGGATCACAAAGAGGGACGTGAAAGTGGGCACCGTGTCAGCTCCGAGCGTACGGACAATGGGTTAGTCCAGGTAGCGCTGGGCAGCGTGGGTGAAGGTGCCCTACCTTCAGAACTGCTGTACCAAATACCAAAGCGCACCCACGGTTCCAGAACCGCCATGCCCAACACCACTGCACACACGTGGTCCTTCCATATGTCTGCAGCACCACCAGCCCACAACAGAATCTAGCTCAGAGCCGCTGGCACGTGCCCAAACCTTCCTGTCCTTACCTGGGTGATGTCATGGTGCAGGAGCCAGTTCGGAGGTGGGTAGTCATGACTCAGAACCTGGAACAGCGTGGCCCTCAGGGCGCAGTAGTTATCACCTCTCACCCGCCGAAGGCTTTGGAAACTCTGCGCCACGACCTCATAACCCTGGGGAGGGATGAACATGACAGTCAGGCTACACTTTCCAACTGCATCAGCAAACTTACAACCACAGATGCAGGGAACATGGATGTGGAGTGATCTAAAATAAATAATAAAAAAAGCACAGCGCTCGCTCTCGAAATTTCAGTTCTGCAAAATTTAAGGAACAGCCCAGAGAGTCCCTAATAATACTGGTATACAGACAGCAGAGCTTAAAACAGGTTTGGATGACACACACACAGACACACATCTGATGAGGGTACTTTTCACTGTGCCACTCACCTTTCTGATGAGGGTACTTTTGACTGTGTTGCCCCTCCACTCCCTCTGACTGTAAGACAACAGTCCTACCCCTGGTGCCACACTGCACTGGTCACCTAACAAAGGAGCTGCAACCACAGGTGACAACACAAATAAATCATGACTGGGACATACACAACCCAGAGGACAGCTTCCTACAACAGCTGCAGGTTAGAGAACATGGGCTTGCATCTGCCTGTGTTGCTAAGGCAGACGTGGCCATCATGCCAACGTGAGGAATCAGGATATCACGCCTCACCTGGGAACTGCTCCTGTGCTCCTGTCCTGCTCCTCCTGTCTCGCGCTTCCTTAATCTCCTCAGCTCCTCTGTACAGGTCCTCCTCCCTGGAGGGGGGTGGAGAAAAAGGCATTTAAACACAGATGTGTTGATGAGTGGTGTGAGCTAGAAGCCCCAATTCCCATAGCAAGGTACCATTTATAATTTATATAATTACATGATGAACAAAGGTAAAAGCACAAGCCATGTGAGGAGGTCTGCAGTCTAGCCCTGTAACTCAGACCCACAGCACATCAGCTGTAGTGTGGGACAGAGAGAGGTCTGCAGGCTAGCCCTGTAACTCAGACCCACAGCACATCAGCTGTAGTGTGGGACAGAGAGAGGTCTGCAGTCTAGCTCTTGCTGACATTTAAACAAGCGGTAACTTTTACCCGCTTTCATCTTCAACTGGACCAATGCCTTCCAGTGCTTTCACTGGCTCCCCACTTGCGTCACTCAACAACGGATGGCTCTGGTTGGCTGACAACCTCGGACCTTTAGCCAAGGATTGTACAGGTCTGTCCTGCTGCGCCTCTTGCTCTAGTTGCTCCATGTGCACATCCATTTTTGACTTGTCTTTTTCTCCTGAGGCTACGTCTCCTGCAGGAGGAGTATGTGCCACCTCTGAGCTGGTAAAACACAAAGAAAATACAATGACCCACAGCTGTTCACTGCTCTTTGGTACATATGACTGAAAACTTTAACATAAAGTGGGTAAAAAAATATATACAACAAAATGCAAAAGTCTTAATAACATCGAAATAATTTAAGTTTAAATGGGAGCAGATGTTTATCTTCTACTAGTAAACAACTGTAGGTTAATTAATGTTATGTTTTTTCAAAACACGATGACAAAGAATCATGTACGTTTACCATTATTCTTGACGTTTGAAACAAGTTAGTGAGTGGTCTCTGGGAGCCCCCTAGTGGATGGCCGTGGGTACTACATTTACCTTTCACACGGAGTGTTCTCCACTTCCGGTTTGGAGATATCTGGTCTTGCAGCAGAGCTGGAAGCCTTGCCGTCTTGGCTTGTTTGTGCCATTTTCTCTCCGGTTTTCACTTCGTTCTCCACATTGTGCAAGTCGGCATCACGTCTTCTACGGTTACTGCTCCTCAGCTTTCTGTCCTGACGCATACTGTCAGGGAGATCTGCTAAACTGTTAGGGAGGTCTACAATACTGCCACATTCAAGATTTAGTGGGTCAACGGTGCACTACATTTTCCAGTACAGTTTGCGTGGGGGTTGAGGAAAACCAGAGTGCACCATTCACGCACTGAAAGCCTTCCAAAGATGTTTAAAAAAAAACCCAGAAAGCACATCATCTTTGGTTATTAGTCATTGTGGCCTGCATTCAAGACTTAATACATGTTTCTGGAATTTCCCATCAAATATGGTCTATTTGATCTGACTTCACGTGGTGCTTTACAGCAGATACACATCGCCACAGTTTACAGCAAACCGCAACTGAATAAAATGTTGGATCCTGATTAAAACAACTTTTTGATTTCAATTTATTTGGATATAGCTCCTTTCACAAGTTGTCTCAAAGCACTTTACAGAAAAATGACAGATAATACATAATCAACAGCAGGCAGATGACTGAGGTTAAAGATAAAGCCAGGTAACAGAAGGGGGGGAAAAAAAAAAAACCTCTGGGGGTCCAAGGCTGACTGGCTGCCCAGCCCCTCCTGCCCAGTTATACACCCATATTCCTGTACAATTTTGTGCTCAGTACATATCCCGTTAGTAACGAGTTCACAAGGTGATACGTACAACCTGGAAGACATCCCATGCTGCATAAATCACTCCGTACCATATGAAAATGTAAAATGAGCACCTAAATTAATACTTACAGGAGTTATTATGAGCAGAGACTTGGTGCAAGTTTACACATTTAGTAAGACATTTAAAAGGCAACAGAATCAGGAGCCAATCAGAACGTCTGTCACTGCTCTGTCACTAAGGCCAGATGGGTCATACAGGTGCCTGTGATTTCTGTGGCACTTGTTCTGCTGTTAATCACAAATAGTACAAGAGTAACACAGCAATGAGCGTACACCTCACCTTTGGGGATCTTCCATTGCGGTCTCATGGACATCTGTCAGAGCTACCTGCTCAGCCACACTTTCAAATGGGGCCTTTGTTTGCAGACCTGAGCTTTCCAAGGAGTTCCCCTGCTGTAGCTCACACACTAACAAAGTGCTTGGGCATCTGTCTAGCGGTTCTGGCCGTGGGCTTTCTAAACATCTGTCAGCACCTTTCTTGGCCTCATGGAAGTGGTCTGCAGACACGTGATCTGCTTGGTTGAAGGGCTGCTTCAGCGGCGTATCGCCTTCAGAAGAGAGACGCTGGTTCGTGCATCCGTTTCCTAACTGCAGGGAGTTGGCTTCTTCCTGTTCAACCTCAAGGAATGTCTTCTGATTCACCTGGCCAGAGCTGTCAATGGGGGGGAATAAGATGCCAGTGTTAAAATTTGCAAGTTTCAACAGGTGTTTTATTTAAATGCTGACGTTAAACATACTTGAGTTGTATGTGCTTCTTGAGCAGATCTGTTGAACATTACTAGAAGTTCTCTACCATATTACCACGCCAAACAACGCTACTCTGGTATCTACCCCATTAACATTTATTCAGCTCCAGTTAAGACAGCACCTTCAACTGCCGCAAACCGCAATACGCTGCCCATACCACGTGTGAATCATCCCATAAACAACCCGTCAACATCAGTGCATCGCAACCTCAAAGGCTAAATAAGGGGAGTGAGAAGAAGAAAAAAAAACGTTTCCATAACTGCCATATCACTGAAGAGCTAAACACACAACCCATAATAGACCGCATGCACTCACGCAGTTTGTCGTGCAATGACCTTATCGGGCATATCAGCCAAAAAAGCACCACACCTTTTTATCTTCGAATCTTTCGTTTGACATTTGTGGTGAACACTATCAAGGCTGCTTAAAAGTAGCCCTGTCGTGTCCAAATTTATGTACAGACAGACACCAAAGGAAACTTTGGCTACTAACATGCATATAACTATATACACACTGTATGCACTTAAGAGCCTGCAGAAAGCTATACTTAATGCTTGTGCTCACATTGCGTTCAGTTAATATCCTACCTACGAATACATCGGTGCAATTGAAACCAACTTTCAAGAAGACAACTACAGTATATGCTTACAACGAACCAACCAGATATGCAAACACGACTGTTTTAAAACAATAATTTCCGCGTATATACTGGATATTCTTCCCCACATGTGAACACAGGCATGAAACCGGTGTTAGAATATCATTCAACCTTATAGCCACACAGGTGCGCCAAGTGCTGAACAACTTACCGAAGTTCGTCACGTTCCCTGAAATGTGGCAAACACCAATATGCCGTCGATTAAAATGACTGACAACCTATATGCTAAGTACTCAACCAAAGAATTAGACTGCTAAATAAACTGAGACACACTAATCCTCAAATATGCCGTTTGAGGGCGTTTTTTAAGAGTAACACTGAAATCGCACTACAGGATCCGAACGGATACATGGAACATGTAGTTCAAATTGACGACTAAAACCGTGCGTGACGCGGGCTACGTACTAGGTAAAAACTACACTTCCTAGTTTCGCCCACATAAAGCCTCCCTCACAAAACAAAAATAAAGACAAACATAGTTCCTAGCACGCACCCATGTTTTTCTTGCTGTGCTATTTTCACAAGATCGAAAGTAAAGTAGCGTTAGTTGTACGTGATTGACCAGGCACAATTTAATGATATAGATTTAAAAATGTCCCGTCTAAGCCTCTTACTTCCAGGTGCGATGAGACACAGGTGCGTCACTGTGAACAGCTTCAGCTCCGTCACCTCCATCCTTTAGTGCGTTGTCCAGGGGACCACCTTTATTTTGCTCAGAACTTCCTGTTTCTGAGACATTTGGCTTTACTTCAGAACGCTTCGATGAAATTTTCAGTTCGTCCAACATAGCAGACGGGTTTGTACGAAAGCAGTAGTTCCCCATTTTATCCACCATCTATCTTTTTGTCTCCTGCCTGTCAGGCATAATGACCAGGATCTACAGCTTCCACAACTGGAGCAATGTGTTCCGAATCCTTTCTGAACTGTGGGTTAGAAAAAAAAAAAAAAAAAAAAAACAGCTCGAGTTGCAGTCACAACATACACAAATTCACAGCACAATATGAAAACTTCGCCTTTTACCAATTACTCGGCAAGATTTTTGTCATGCACAAGATATCACTTACATACAAACGAGTTAGACGTTTAATACAGTTTTTGCTCAAAATAAAACCTAGTCGCAATAACGCATTAAAATGTTTACAATGACAAATGTCCATCGTTGACAAGCAAAAAAATGTTTCAATACTCTTCACTTGGTATAAGTTTAAGGGTTTTCCTAAAAAACCATCTAAAGTATTATAATTATTTCCGATTGACTTTGTCATACTGACCTGGTAACGCGCAAGACGTGCTTGAACATTATTCTGATACATTGAAACAAATGAATAAACACAACCGCAACAGAAACTGACATAAACCATAACCTCTCGAACTATAGCGTCGTGTAGTCCATTACTCATTATATTTGCATAATTGATCGTGTTAAGGCATACAACGCTGTACTTAGTTCATTTTCCAAGTCTTAACAGCACAACGTGACGACACAGCTGCTAGGCGATTCAGCGCTGTCTTCCTGACTTGTTCTACGGTATGCACAGATTTCATAATACCCATGTTGTTGTGACCAGTTTTTAAACAACTGATTTAACCCTTTTATGCATAGTGGTCACTACAGTGGACAGCTATTTAAAAGTCTTCAAGTTGAAACTCAAACGAATGCATTCCATCCGAGTGGACATGTGGAGAACTCCTTGAAATTGCATGTTTAAAAATGAAGTTCAGTTTTTTTTCATGTGCAAAGAGTAATAACACAGAGGGGGAGAAAATCCTGACTGTGGCTTTCATAATTCATGCATGAAAGGGTTAACTTCTATTTTGGTCACCCCCCCCCCCCCAGACGAAAACTGTGCTCTTACAAAACTTTATACATATATGTTAGTTCTTTTTTTAAATCACACTAATATCTTGTGCATAATAGAGAACTAATGCTGCGACATGTTATTGTAATTTACCTTTCGTGGTTTGATCACGGAGAAAACTCAGTAAAGGGGAGTCTGGAAATTCCGTGCGAGTTTATCTTCCCTTTCTGCACCCAGAACACACTGGCAGATCTGTCAGCACCCACGTGTGCGCACGTCCTTATTTTTTTTTTTTTTCCCCTCTGTTGAACGAAGTTATTTTAAAGGCACGACGTTTACGTCAACGTCTCCTTTAAGTTTAAGTGTGTGTGGGTCACATTTTCTGACATGCACGCAACATTGTCTACCCCGGTCGTTTACAAGACCGTCAGGTTTAGTGGGCAATCCTTTAATGGAAACATCATGACTTCTTAGAAGAGAGAACGTCGTAATCCACCAAAATTCACGGTTTATCCTCAGTTTAACGTAGTTTCGATTTATGTAAAACTTCTCGGTTCCCGGGGATTTCATGTCAGTTACTGAAGGTGCAAAACAGACCAACCCAACCAGGATTTAGTAGAGAACTATATATAGCAGAACGTGTCCTAAAATATACCATTGCAGGTCTGTCATGACCACACCGTGAGCAAAAGGCACGAGATTAAATTAAACTAAACATCTGAAAGGAGATAAAATCGACTAAACTTGAAATTACACGCGACAACACGTAATAATGCAATAACTGGACAGAACCCCGCTCCACTTTTTACACCCCAGGTTTGTGAATATAATCCCCCACCCCATTTATAAAATTAGAGGATTAAAAACACATTTAGTCGCTGTTACTGCTGGGCTGCTTTTGTTATCCAATAACAATAAGTTTCAAAGTCATTCTTTAAATACACAGTACTTCTACAGGAGGAATCACGTGTCAGTTAACAGTGATTGCAAAAACCCACGTTCACGTGATAACACGTAATCCAGATGCAATGTGATAAGTGTCCGAAAAAAAGTGACGTCACGCTCATGGAAACTGGCGGACTGGGGGCAGGGTGCTGGGGGGGCAGCAGCCCTAAGCCCCCTGTGCCTCTATGGTTGAAAAAACCTTGCTGATTGTGCACTCCAGAATGGTGAGAACTCCGCTATTGGCCAACCTTCGCATAGAATAAAATATATGGTTGAGTAATTATGTGACAGTATAATCACGTGGTGTATAAAGCAAGAACGTATAATGAAGTGTCTTAATGACACTTCTTTCAGTGGGGGAAATGTGAGTTTGGGCCATATTAGGTGCACTCACATTTGTGTATACGGTCTCTGTAGGTACCCTGCCAATGGAAAAGGGTACCGTTATTAAGTGCTGTCTGTGCCACCCCTACACGATTAAATGTCCGAAATAGGTGCCCCTCCACTCAATTAAGCATGACGCAGTACTGTATAGGGTGTCTGTCCATGTGAGAGAATGTGGCTGATCGTCCTGATGGATGTTCCTCCACTGGAGAAAATGTGATGTAATGCCATATAAGGTGCCGTTACAGTCGGAATTGGGTAAGCTTGAGGCGCCCTATGGGTGCCTTTCTGGTGGGAAAAACTCACGAAGTGTCCTCTAGGGTGCCCTTCCAAGTGAGAAAACGTTGAAATGCCCTTCAAAACATATTTATTGGAGATGAAGACCGCGCCAGCACGCAAAGCATACTATTCTACTACCAGAGATTAGGTACATTTCTTTTAAACGTCTGAAAATATGACAATCGGTAGAACACAGAGAACTGAAACGGCTGTACTCCTGCTTCTCTACACGTTAAAATGCGATGACTCAGCATGTCCACTAGATGGCGATGTCATGTTATAGATTATTCCTCAGTAATGTACAGTGTAAACGTTAATACACGCAGCCTATAAGTATAAAAATAAACTTAACTGATGTTAAATATTGGCACGTGACTGGACGATAATTTGCCGAGTTATTTTAATAAGGAAATGTTTATTTTTGCCATGTCACGGTTAAATTGTGCTTGATTTTACTATATTTTTATATTGATTGGTTTTATGTATTGATCTAGTTTGTAGACAAATATAGGGTAAGTGGACCTGTTACCAATTAAGGCCATTTTACACGAGGCACTGGAAAACATAAACAAAATATTCATTACGTGGGTAGTAACATATATATTTATTGATATGTTTACTGTAGTATAAGCTGTTGAAAAAGTGTTTGTTAGTACATTGTTGGCTGTGATGTTCAGCGTAACTGAGCATGATAATGTGTTATACAGGGCAACATCAATCCATCCATTTTTATACTGCTTATCCAATCCAGCATCACCGGAAGCCTGGAGCCCATCCCAGGAAGCACAGGACGCAACGCAGGGCAGGGGATACCCTAGGTGGGTAGGGCAGGGGACACCCTAGGTGGGTAGGGCAGGGGACACCCTAGGTGGGGCGCCAACCCGCCACAGGACATGAACTACGGGTTCGCAAATTTGCAAACACCAATCAACCTAACATGCATGTCTTCGGACTGTGGAAGGAAACAGGAGAACCCGGAGGACACCCACCAAGCATGGGGAGAACAGGCAAACTCTACGCACACACACCCAAGGCGGGAATTGAACCCTGCAATGCAACGGTGCTAAACACCACACCACCATGCTGCCTACAAGGCACCATTAATTAACAAAATACATTAATATTATGTTTTCAGTTTGATTTAATGTTTTGTCAATGCTGAATTAATCAGTGAACATATCACTGATAAGTTTGTCAATTTACAATGTCAATATTAGCTAATAAGAATGAAAATCTGTATTTTATGTTAAACTAAAAAAATGAGAAAAAAATTGCCTTGGAGCTAAGTAGAGTTTTTCTTTTTTATTTTTTCACCTAAAAGGCTTTGTGTTGTGCTGTTTTTCTGGGATGCATCACCTCAGGCAGCGTTGCTCCGCTGACCTCTCAGGAGACTGGAGCACATCACTGGTCATTAAGGATCCACTATTCCAGAAAAAGGACTTTAATATTTAATCACGAGATAACATCCAACAAGACCAGAAAAAAAAGCAGACACCGGAACGAACTTGTACCCCTCTCTGTCTTCCCCTATTACTAGGTAAACACAAAATTCCTCAGCGTAAACCTGGCTGAGAACTTCTCCGGGTCCCTCAACACCAGTTCCACCGTAAAGAAGGGTCAGCTCCCGAGGAAGCTGAGGAAAGCTCATCTCTCCCCACCCATCCTCACCACATTTTACAGAAGAACTACCCGGAGCAATCTATGCAGTTGCATCATTGCCTGGTTTGGAAATTGTACCACAATTATATCGCAAGGACCTACAGCAGGTAGTGAGGACAGCTGAGAAGATCATCAAGGTCTCTCTTCCTTCCATCAAGGACATTAACACCACACTCTGTACCCACAATGCCACCAGCATCATGGGTGACTCCCTACACCCATTACAAACTGTTCAGTCTACTGCCATCTGGTAGAAGGTACCGGAGCATCAGGGCCCGCACAGCCAGACTGTGTAACAGCTTCTTTCCCCAAACCATAAGATACCTCAATTCTTAGGGGCTGGACTGATTGACAGATCTCTCCTACACACACTCACCAACACCGCACTGCCACACTTTATGATTATCACGCACAACTCATCAAACTGTATACCTTACATAGAACTGTGTCGGTGCTGCTCTCTTTTTCTCTTGTTGTTTGCACTATGTATAGTACTACATGCTGCCTTTGCACGGTCTATATTGCAGTAATAGTTTTGTGTTGTCCTTTTGTGTTGCTTTATGTAGCCCCTGGTGTCCTGGGGGCACGTTGTTTAGTTTCACTGTGCACTGTATCAGCAGTATACAGCTGAAATGGCAATAAAGAACTTTGATTTCAACCTCGTATTTTATGTTAAACTCTTTATATTTCAGATAAGTAAAAGAGATGGAAAGGTACCGGGGTGGGGAGAAGACATCAAGATGTTTCACTTTCCAAAATAAGGCAGGTAGTGAAGTTACCTGAGCACCATCCCATGACAGGCTTTCAAGGTGAACATCCAAGTCTGTGTGGTGCTTTTTTTCTGAATCACAGGTATGTGATGCATCAGTGTAAGGAGGATTTCTGCCAAAGAAAACCAAAGGGTCACACCAATAGCCACACACCTCTTGTCAGATTCCTCAAGGATTATGCTAATTGTTGGCTAAGTAAACATATAACCCCAATGCATTATATGTGTTATGTAGCTTTTTATATCTACATATTTATATAAAATTAAGTCATCAGTAAACAAACATATAGGTAAACAGGATAAAGAATAACACCACGAGAATATTTAATTACAATAGCTACAGAAAAGACATTTTGATCGTTGTGATCTATCCCCGCTGAGGCTGAGATGAACAGCGATATCGTGCAAACCACTTACACTGACGATGTTCAGACAATAACCCAAAAAAAAAAATTTGTCAGTCTCAGTTTTCAACACAAGACCTTTCGTGAGCGCATTGTTTTCTTGTTCCTTCCATCTCGTGCGCTGTTTATAAGAACACTCTGTCCCCAGTGCATCAACGTTAAAGTTTTATCATGAAAATGTGTTATTTTCGATGACAAAGATGCGTGAAATAATAACCAGGCCATGCATATTGCATCACGTCTCCTCGCAGTGTTACTTCAGGACCCTTTGTGATGTTCTGAATGTTTCCTAAGTAAGACACCGAAAAGGCCTTCTGACTTGCTGCAATGCATTCGCAGAAAGCACATGCGGAGGATCTCGAGAATACTTCAAACCTCAGCGGGGGGGCAGCTGTGATGCAGAGGGGGAGTAGGACTGGAGGGTGTAACTCACCACCACCACCACCCTCCACACACCTGTCTGGTCTGCTTGCGGGAGGTATACGACACGACGTGTAAAGGAAGCACTAGTATACACGACACACTTCCACCTGTCTTCAACGGCCTTTCTTTGGCTTGTTGTTCTACAGGTACCTTCGGTCATAAATTAGTCCCAGAATCAAAGCACATTTTCCAGGGAGCCGGCCTCCCATCACATATCGATTTTCTTACACTCGTACAAGCCGCGAGACCTAATTGGGCCTGACAGTGGACAGCCTAATGGAAAGGAAATGCCTTAGAAACTCACATGGGGAACTTCACCAGTTCTACTAATTCTCACCCCCCCCTTGCCTCCACCCGAGTGAAATATTGAAGGGTGGCAGAAACATGCCCATATGGACACTCTTGCACTCGGACAAACACGAAGAGGAACCTGAGAGAGTTCTGCCGGACTTTCACACGGGCTTGGGAATTGCACCTTTCTCCCGTCATTTTACCAGTAATTGTGTTTTTAAGCCAGGGACAGCTCCGGACATGGGCACTAACAGGCGTTATTATGGGATGCCTTTGACCACCTGCATCTTTGAGTTGTCCTCCTGGTGACATACCAGGTGTCTCTGGAACAGCCTCGTTAAGGAAGCTAAAGTGGCCTCACCGGGGAGAGATTGATAATTAGAACAGTAGAAATCACAGTAACTGTGTTATTTCACCTTGCACCATTTTCTCTGCTGCCAGCCTTTGCACACACAGCCCCTCACAGCAGGAAGAGCTTTTTTAGATATTTGTTCAAGATAAGGGCAGGACATAATCCCATTCAAACCAAGAAAGAGCTCTGAAAACATTTACAAAGCATGTCATAAACACCTGTGACAAAATAACATAAACAGAGTAGGTTAAAGGGTTAATTTTGCATGTTTGTCACTGGAATGTTAACTGGATGTGAGAACATATTCAACTTCCTAAAGCTGTGAGAGGCTCTGCCGTTACCCATGGCATTTGTTTTCAAAGCTTCAGGGACGAGTGAGCGGCTTTTGATACGAAACACAAAACCACTCACGTGGTTTGATCTACCATATTTCGAAAGTGTGACACATTCGAATATATTCCACTCGCTCCGAGCTCTGATGACAAAGAGGTCATTATCGGCAAAAGACTGCAAGGCCTCTGGCTTTAAAAGCGACCTGGTGGCTCAATGGGTAGAACATCAAGCTGGGATGTGGACGTCTCCCTGTTTGAATCTAAGCATAGCCAGGTGTGTCCTTTAGCAAGGCACTCAGCACTAGCTCCCTGAGTGCTGCATGTGGCTCATACCCTTACCTGTGTGTACCTTACATACAGCATGACAGTCTGCTATTACGTAAGGTGAGCTGTGATCAGCCTACCATTAACATGAAACACAGGTAAATGGGTTCTCAGGAAAGAATGCAGTATGAGGCTAGAGCTACACATACAAAGCCGTAGAATTTGCTGTAAGATCTTCATTCTCACCAGACAGAAGCTGATCAAGATGGAGACACGGGTAGGCGAGTTGCGAACACAAAAGACAGATCGCCGCCGTTACGTGAAATGCCCATTTAATATGTACAAGTACAAACGAAAGCGACAGACCCGAAGCTGGTCTAAAATACACAAAGTGCAGCTTTATTGACCGTACAGGTATTGCTCCAGAGATTAGGTACAATTTTCACCTACGTGACGAATGGAGGTTCGTTAGCTATGACCTTTGGCTTAATTTTGTTCAGATGATACACCTCTGAGTCTTAATCCTCCTGACACAAGGGTTACTCCTTTAACGCTTCAGCGATGTTGGATCCATAGATCAAAAAGATACCTCAGGCTGATGGAACGTTCAGCAATGCAAACTAAAAGAATGGAACAGAAAAGTAAAAAAACATCAAACAGCACCCATTTCAAACGTTACATAATAATTTAACCAGAAAACAATTTCCAGTTTCCCAAAATCTTATTAGAATGTGAACAACTGTCTCAAATTTAGAAATGTAATAATAATAATAATAATAATAATAATAATAATAATACAAATCCAGAGGTGCAGGAAAACAGTATGTTTCTCCCTTTCTCAAAATTCACCAGAGCATGTAATGTGGAATTGACCTCTGACTACTGATATAGCATTGAGGTAAATTAATCAATCTATTCATTCATGAATTTCCTGTAAATAACAGTTAAATATTGCAAGGTTGTCAGCGATGACGAGCCGTATGTCTGTACAATGTGCATATACTGTACATGTAAGACTGAATGGCCTTTGGTCCAGCGTTGAGAAAAGGCATTGCAGTTTATCCTGGATTTGGTTTCAGCTTTGATATACACCTTCAGTTTGGTCTACATCTATAACCAGCACTGAACATGTGCCTCAAGGCAAGGAATAAGATTCAGGGACATGTGACCTTTCAGTGGAATCCACAAGTCTGAGACTCCATTCAATATCTCAGACTTGTCACATCTGATCATGGAAATAAAGTTTTATGATTTTGAAAAAAATATATATGAAAAGAGTTATGACATAACATGAGAAATATTAAAGGTTTTTGGCTTACAAATGTATTTCACGACATTTGTGGCGCTGGCCATGTTTCATTTGCAGAATGAGTCGGCTTTTGAATGAGTCTTATCCCTTCCATTGAACTACATGTTCAGAAAACACTCACGTGGTTTGATCTACCGATTTCCTACTTTTCCATACAGTCGAGGATTCCATGCCAGCTCGAGAGAGTGATCTCATTAACGCAAAAGGGGAACACACCAAACACTAACAAATCCAGAAATTCACATAAAGATTTTCAAAAATTCTACTTTTCACTCACATTGTTCTACTGATAATGTGATTTGTAATGAAAAGATTGTCTTAAATTAGAAACGCAAAATAGAATAGTTTTCTCTAGGCGTCAGACGTTTGGAACCAACTGCTCATGTCAGTCCTTTATTATATAATAATTTTAAGACGTGCCCTAACTTGTTAATTGGTTTGAATTGAAACTTGGTTAAATAATTGTATGTATGAATACTCGTGCTGCACACACATGAAATTCCGTAACAACCACAGAACAGTAAACAGGGCATGTAATCATCGCTAATAAAAAGAGAAAAACGAAGGTCAGATTAGAATGCCTCTAACTCAGATAACGTGATAGGGAATTTTTGTCTTTTTTGTATTTCATAAAAGTAGCTTTAATCTAGATCTCTCTTCACCTTTTTACAACACCACTGGACTCTGAGGTCCAGAAAGCGGTGAATAATTTTATTTATCTCTAAATAAATTCCAATGCAATACGTTTCTTACGTACAATTAACCTACGTAACGTGGAGGGAAATTGTAGTAATCTCTACCATTAAATTTAATACTCGGATATAACGAGGCCTCTCTGATGATCCTGCTTAACTGTGAAATGTGCAGTCAATTACTTAGCCTACATAGTGTTAGTTATTGCAACAGCATTTACAACAGAATCTAGCCACTCACGAAAGATGCGTTGAAGTGTAACTAACTATAAAATAAATTTCACAGAAAATAGATCGATAAGGTATTTGTCAATGTCAGTTTACTATAATTCCGTAAAAATTCTGGATCTGTATTATGTAAATATTGAAAAAGCAGCATTTCAGAAGATAATCACAGGTACGTTGACATGTTTGCTACAGACTAAAACCCGTCAGAATGCATCATTTCTCATCTCCGCAATCTTTGAAAACAAAAGTCTGCTGACAACATAAGCGCGTGTCATTTGCTGAAATGTCATTTGCATTCTTGGTTCATGGAATAATTACGAAAAAATATTCACAGTAACATCAGAGATAATACCGATGGAAAAAGAAAAATCATTAATATAAATAATTAAACCCTGATTTGTTTAATATACACCAGTATCTAATAGGGGATGCAACAATTTCACAGTTTCAGTATAAATTTGGATATGGGTGACAGTTTTCAACCCATCAGGAATACAATTTTTTTTGTTGCAAATAAATTATATCACATATAATTTAGATTACTCATCTGATATATAAATTAATGATACAATTGTACTGTGGTAACACTTTGTTGAACTTTATGTAATTTAGGCAGCATTGCTCTGTGCAAAGCAGATTGGTGTTAGCTGTGGGATTCTGAGATTTAGATGCATTAGGGGTTCATGAGCTGGATAAACATACTAATTTATCTGGGAAAAGACTGGAATAAGTTCCATCAGAGTCAGCCTGAGCAGAGGAGTTTCCTCTCAGACATACATCACGGGTACACAAAAATAAGAAGGTGTCCAGACAATTTAACATATACAATTTAACAAGTCCCTGCCTTGGTTACATGGTTTTACTATATGGATTGAAGGATTAATTCCAAATACATAAGCACATTTTTATCAATAAAAATATATAATGATCACAAATTCAAAATCTGTGAATTTTTCAACAGCAAAAGTGGTAGAACTGGATTATGATCAGCATAATAGCTAAATGGCCCATTTAAATATCTGTTTTTGTTATCGTGAGCACAGACCTACTGGGAAACCACTCACATTGGTACAATGCCATAAAATGACACAAATCAAACTGCTACCAGGTTTTCAGGCAGTGATTATCCACTGCGCACTTTTCTCAGAGGTGTATTTCTATGGAAAGTACTTGGGTGTTTTTCATAAACTTATGAAAATCAACATTTTAATGAGCAGAAATTCATAGAACAGTAGTTCATTCTCATCCTTTCGTTACTGTCTGAGCGATTTCTACAACAGGGCATGTTTGACTGGGGGCGACATTTGGCCTTTTGCTGACATCTCTGTGGCGGTAAACTGAGAAGGCAGGTACAGGTGGGCTTATTCCACACCTGGGCTGAAACATTGTCAGAGCTTTCTGTAAACAAAGACACAAAATAAGGTAGAAATGTTGACACCCACAGGGACTGGCTCCTACAGTTCTTTTTTTTTTTTTGGCTTAAGGGATCTTCCTCAGAAGGCGGATCTTTGGCTTGCAAAACTCATGTCTGATATCTCACTGCACAAAAAAAGCAAAGAAAAAAATCATAGAAAAACAACAATAAATACAGGTACATTTTTACAGCCAAACTTTCATAAGCTCATTAGTAGGAAATAAATCGATGACACCACAGAAAGTCAAACAGGACTGTGCAGTAGTTACTGTACAAGATCACCAGTAATGTTGAGGCTGTGGTTTTAATTAGAGGACACCAACATTAACAATAACCCTGTACATTGAGTGCACTTTGACTGCAACCCTCCACACAAACCACATTTTATGGCAGTCTGAATCTTTGGGTCAAACCAATACAAAACTATATAAAATTCACCACCCATGAGAATTCTGGGTAAAGACAGCTCTTCCAGTGACGTGTACCACGCGTGTGTATAAAAATGACTATAAATACAATTACTGTGAAATGTTAACCTTAAGCGTGCGTGTCTGCCCACCCTCATAGGTAAGTCATAGTTTTTTTTAAGGTAGTATAAATGTAAAAATTTAGAAGATGTTTACACACAAAAGTAGGTAAGTTATTAAGATCTGAGACAATAGTTTTGACTTTGGTTTGTAGTTAGATTTTCTGTTATTAAACAATATTTGATAACCATTCTAAAATTATGATTTGTACCATCTACAAAGATTTTCTCATAGGCTCCCACTGTATTTAACTGAAGATAAAACTGCTTATTAAACTGTTTTTTTTTTCATTATTCCCTCATATTCACAGAACTTAATCTTTTTTCTGTTTTACTTTTTGGTTTCCACTAGAGTTCTTCAAACGTAAAAAAGTTTTCTGCTGTGTTTCTGTTGTCATTGCTGTCGATCCGTCATCCTTTGGCCACTGAAAACGTCTTTATCCAGTCGTGCACCCATCCTAAACAGGTGACCCTTTCTGAAAATGAGCAGAACGACCCGACTGAGGAGCGCTTAGGGAAGTTTCTCGGCTGGGTCCATCAGAGAGTCCGTGATGGAGTCCACATGAATGGCACCACTGAGCTCCGGCTGTTTCAGCCGCTTGATCGTATTTTTCAGAGCCTGCCTCTTGTTGCAGAACCACACGCGCACCACCTCGCGGTCATAGTTCAGCTTCTCCGCTATCTCCGTCATCTCCTGCCCAGAAGGGTGCGTGTTCTTTTCAAAGTGGGTGTTCAGAATCTCCAGTGCCTGGGGCGTGAAAGAGGTCCGTCTCTTGCGCTTTTTCGAAGGCTCTGTGCCAATAAAGTCGGTGAGGTTCTGCGCTCCAGACCGGTGCCGGGCCTCAGCCTCGGCCATCCAGTGCTCCAGAACAGGTTTAATCTTCTGGGCGCTTTTTGGGGTGATGTCCAACTTCTCGAACCTGGCAGGATATAAAAGGCCGGGGTTCAGTTTGCCTGTCAGACTGCTAGCTACAGTGCTCTCCTGGGCTTCCTGTGGTAGGAAAAATCGGCCTCTCAGGATGGTGTGTCTGGGGAGAATTGAGAGAGAAGAGACTTACTATGGTGCCCCCCAGGACAGGGAAGCCCTGCCTGCTTTAGCCTGAGGGAGGGGCTCTCCCTAGACTGCCAAAGACAGAGCAGGGAATCACCACAAGTACTGGCACATCAAGGCACTGCCACCCAGAGCCCTGGCACTGACAAGGCACTGGCATGTCAAGGCAGTGCCACCCAGAGCCCTGGCACTGACAAGGCACTGGCATGTCAAGGCAGTGCCACCCAGAGCCCTGGCACTGTCAAGGCACTGGCATGTCAAGGTAGTGCCACTCAGAGCCCTGGCACTGACAAGGCACTGTGTTCACTGGCATAAACTGACAACAAACTTCTGTGTGCATGATTTCCTCAGTCTGTCAATCAAATGTCATGCCAGAACATTCACATGTGACATCCTCAATCTGTCAGTCAAACGCCATGTCAGACTTTCGCCATTACATTTACTGAAAAAAGGCTCATACGTTTAAAATTTGAACTAAAAATGTTTAGTAAAATAAATGTTTACAGTTTTACTTATATTCTCAACAACAACAGAAAAGGTTACTATTTCTAATTATACATTTTCCAAAATCTTAAATCAAATGTACACTATATTATCAAAAGTATTGGGACTCCTGCCTTTACACACACATTAACTTTAATGGAATCCCAGTGGTAGTGCATAGGGTTCAATATTGAGTTGGCTCACCCTTTGCAGCTATAATAGCTTCGAACTGCTTCGAATCCAAAGATTTGGTATTTCTTACAGTTTTTCTCAGTTGGTAAAACACTAGACCCCTTTCTCTGAACCAAATTCTCAGTGGCCTTAACTCATTTTTCGAATAAAACACTCTTTTGGCCAAACCTTAAACAGGTATTTAGACACAATTTTCAAAACTCATCCGCTCTGTTTTGCTTAACCTTAAACATATTCTCAGTCACTAAACACATTTCACATTGTGATACACTTGTGTTGCAAAATTGTAAACACTGGCAGTAAAATGTGAACACACCTCCAACACACCTGTCATCTGTTACACACAACAGCTCATAACTGAACACACGTGTTTCTAATGACCGATCAGGCCGGATAAAATTCAGTTCCGAGTACACGGGTGGCACGTGTGCATCCATCTACAATGGACAGAAACACAGAAAGGTAGAGGAGGAAGAGTTTGTGTGAGAGGTGGTGGATGAGGAGGAAGATGCTGATGAAGACCAAAAACAATCATTACTGATAAAATTCAGGCAGCTGTTGTACGCCATGTCCTTGTTCATGGGATGACAGTGAGGGAAGCAGGACAAAGAGTCCAACCCAATCTGAGCAGGTTCTCTGTGGCCAGCATCATCAGGACACTCAGAGAAGAGAACGGATAATTGTTTCTTGATGTACAACATTTGACATACAGTATTCTGTACAGTAAACACTGTAATTTTCATTGTCCACTGTATACATTTGGAAGTGCATCTTCTCCTTTGAAATTGAATTGTAAGATGACCAAGCGAGGGTGGAAGGACTGCTCTTTTCTATATCGTAATGTACGTAAATCTGGAGTGCATATACTGTAAATATACTATCTGTCTGTGTTTTTGTATCACTTACTGTACTAAACTACTTCTCTAGTTTTATAGAGAGTGCTTGAACTGGATTCCATGGAAAGGCCCCATGAATACATTTTCATAGTTGAAGCAGGGTTCAATCTGGCGGAAAGGAGGCGGAGAGGCAGAAACATAACTGGACAACGTGCCATTGTGGAAGTCCCTGGCCAGCGTGGTGGCCACGTCACACTTTGTACAGCTGTAAGTAATTGGGGGGTCCGCCATCATCATAGAAACATGGGGCCATATGACACTGAACATCTCCTTACATGTCTGGGTGGTCTGCAGGATATTATGGCTGCGTGTGAGCAGCTGGATTAGCAGGCAGGGCATCCTGTATATGTCATAGTTTGGGACAATGTGAGCTTTCACCGTGCTGTCCTGATATATGAGTGGTTCACCAACAACCAGAGCTTCATAAAGGTTTTCCTTCTACCTTATCGCCCCTTCCTGAATCCAATAGAGGAGTTTTTCTCTGTGCGGCGGTGGAAGGTCTATGACCGACAGCCCTACACCAGGGAAACTTTATTGGAGGCAATGTAACATGATATATCTGTGGAGTCTGTCAAGGCTGGATTCGGCACGCCAGAGGGTTTTTCCCCCATTGCCTGGCAAGGGAAAATATTGCCTGTGATGTGGATGAAGTCCTCTGGCTGGACCCAGCACAAAGACATGATGTTGGAGAATGAATCTCACTGACAGTGATTGTGCAGTACTGTGCTTTTCATTTTCATATCACTTTGACTATGATAATTTTTTTCCTAAATGCATTTACAATAAACATTTTCTGTTGCTGTAACTACATGCCCTGGATGCTGTGTCCTACATTATTTTATGTAGTGTCTACCGAATGCTGTGTGGTGAATATATTTTTACTTGCTGTGTGTATGATCTGAACACAGTGTTTGGTTTTTAAACACATGATAACTGGTTTTGAGGTGATAGTTTGGTTTAGATAGAAAAGTCTGGGGTTTTGTGAATGTAGTTTGAATTTTTGGATTTGTGTTTAAGGTTTTGAGAAAGTGGGTGGAGGTTTCAAGAAATGTGTGTTAGCAACTGGGAAAAACTGTAAAAACAAAGGTAGAAGTGCATAATTACCCTTAATTACAATGTGCACATAATGAAGTGACAGTTATGCGTGTTTGTGTTTAAAGTCATTCCACAGGCAGACATCAGACAGCCGAAAATCAGAACAGTAACAAAACAACAACCAGTAAACATGAAGTGAACTTTGAGCTTGACAACATTTTTAAGTGATGTCAAAAACCCCTGTGAAACTCAGCGAAGCATGCAAATGTCCTAACGTGAAATTATTTATTTACAACAACAACTTAATAATTTACTCAAATGCACCTTTTAATATATTTTAAAACCTTTTCATGTCCCCGAATAAACTGGGACTGCACTCAATGTTTCACGTGGACCCATCATCTGAAGTGAATGCTTGCATGGACCTTTGAGTTTCCAAACCATTACAGAAACTCAACATATTATCATATACACATACCTCATTCATTTAAAACACAAAAAACCTTCCAAAAAACCAAATGCAGAAAGTGCAGCTCTCCAACAGTAATTCTACCACAATTATAAATAATACATTTGAAAAACACGATTTAAAAGAATTCAAGTAAATATAATTTTTTGACATGGCATGTTGTAACGTCACAAGTGTCACAGAGAGAAGTCTTCTAGAAGCCCTTTATTATGTCAGACAGGACAAGAGTAGTCATTGTCTGAGCTGCAGATATCAATTCTGTTTCCTTAGCTCGGCCATTGTGCACATTTACGCTGAGCTTTTAGGGCGTGTTGTGTGAGTGGACAGAAAACACTGTTGGCACATCTGCTATTTGGACCTAACACCAACCACACAACTGTGAGGTCTTTGTGTAAAATACAGAGAGAGAGAGAGAGAGAGAGAGAGAGAGAGAGAGAGAGAGCGTGGCAGAGAGAGAGACAGAGGCAGAGAGAGAGACAGAGAGAGAGAGAGAGGCAGAGAAAGAGAGAGAGAGAGAGGGAGAGAGGCAGAGAGAGAGACAGAGAGAGAGAGAGGCAGAGAAAGAGAGGGAGAGAGGCAGAGAGAGAGAGAGAGAAAGAGAGAGGGAGACAGAAAGAGGGAGAGAGAGGCAGAGAGAGAGACAGACAGAGAGAGAGAGAGAGAGAGAGAGAGGGAGAGAGAGGCAGAGAGAGAGACAGACAGAGAGAGAGAGAGAGAAAGAGAATGAGAGAGGAAGAGAGAGAAAGAGGGAGACAGAGAGGGAGAGAGAGAGCACAAGGCAGAAGATAAAACACATATGACAGAACATTACACAGTGAATTTTTGCTTAATTTGCTGCATAAACTATGCAAGGGAAATTTGTAAAAGAAAACCAGTGTATATAACCAGGATATATAAATAATATATTTAAGATGTCAGTCATCTTCTATACTGCTCCATCCTGTTAAGGGTCACAGGAAGCCTGGAGCCCATCCCAGAATACATAGGACGCAGGGCAGGGGACACTAAGGGCAGGGCACCAACCCACACACACTATAGGCAGTTTGGAGACACCAATCAACCTAACCCACATGTCTTTGGACTGTCATAGAAAAATCCACCAAGCACAGAGATAACATACAAACTCCACACGCACAGATCCAAGGTGGGAACTGAACCCAGGGCCTGGAGGTGCGAGGCGCCAGTGGTAATCACCACGCCACAGATTTAAGAAGTGCATGCTTTAATATGGGTAAAATGTGCAATTCTCTGCTTTTTAACTACAGCAAGGTTTATTATTTGTTTGGATTCAGCAGCTTTGTAAATCATCAGAGGGGCACGCTGTCACCCCCCCCTCCCCCCGCAAACAGTGACACTAAAGACAATTACATACTGTGAAGGACTTGTTTTTGTAACAAAAGCCCCTAAGATGTTTATGAATACAATGCAGGTGAAACATAGGACAGTTGAAGGTCCTTGGCTGAATATCAAATACTGACCCCCCAACTTCTGCAGGAGGTGCTTAACCTTCTTAGCCACAACAGACAGAAAACTTAAGAAAAAGCAAAATTGTAAAAACACGTTTTCATGTATTTTTAAGGTGTTTAGTGAACATTATTTGACCGTTTAAATACCCTTTTAAAACATCTACCCATGGAATAATTAAATTTATTTTAAAAACTGTTTCTTTTTTTCCATAAATATTTGAAAACAGTCTGTCACTACGAATATTTTATGTGAGAGTTTAAGGACAAAGTCAAGTCCTAATCACTGGGTCTGCTTGAGGAATGGAACAATGGTCTGCTCCAGTCACGGTCCGCCCCCACAGTACCCCCCCCCCCCCCCCCCACAGACCACAAAATGATGACATTGTTAAAAAGTTCACGGCAGTTCAGGTTGATGCTGTACACATCTCCCCCAGCAATGCCTTAATGCTATAAGGGTGTTTACTATGTGCAAATTATTTCAAAATCACGAGAGAAGCCGCTGATATTTATAGTAATATGCAATGATGCGAATACATGACAGCATTTGATCATGCTCTGACAGTTTTATTATTTTGTGAGAATTTGGTGATTTTCTGTAATGTGTTAAATAGGTTTCAAATTAACCTCGAAAAGATGAATTGATGAAATAAAGTTCTGCATTTTCTGGTTACATTTTCTCTCTAGTGTGAGTGACTTGTTTGTAATGCGCTTTCTTGCTCTAAATATTGCACAAGGACATCGCTGAAACGCTACCTGTATACGCCTGCCTTTTAAAATCACACAGACCAAAGTGGATAAAACTCTGCCGAAAATAACATTTCAGTGATGGCATGTGAAGTTGTGTGAAGCTGCATCCATTCACACGAAAGCCTGTATCATAACGGTACACTGAAAAAAACAGCACAATTCTAACACCGAACAACAGAACACATTCTTTCTTCTTCAGAGTGCTGCAGAGTTGCTTGTTATGTGTACTAAGGAGTTAAAAAGTCAATCGATCAAACGTGTAAACTATTCAGAAACCAGCTGCACCTCCTGGAAAGATCGGGAACTCCTTCAATACAAATTAAAATGAACAAGCTTGCTGTCCCTGTTCTATTTAACTGGTCTGAAAAAAATCTCAATGTTAAATTAAGAAATCGTTAGGAGAAGACATTTATTATAAGTCTGACTGTAGAGAGCACATTACATACAGTTATCTGCAGATGGCAAGTAGGTTTAGGGTTAGGGTTAGGGTCTAAGTAGATGACGTAGAGAAAGCATTACGCACAGTTACCTGCAGATGGCAGACTGGCTGTAGGATTAGGGTTAGAGTTAGGATTAGGGTTTAAATGTGGTGTAGAGAGTGCGGTATACACAGTTACCTGCAGATGGCAGACTGGCTGTAGGATTAGGGTTAGAGTTAGGATTAGGGTTTAAATGTGGTGTAGAGAGTGCGGTACACACAGTTACCTGCAGATGGCAGACTGGCTGTAGGATTAGGGTTAGAGTTAGGATTAGGGTTTAAGTGTGGTGTAGAGAGTGCGGTACACACAGTTACCTGCAGATGGCAGACTGGCTGTAGGCTGGACCTTGAGCAGTACTCAGAGCCTGGCCCACCTGTGTTTGCGTCAACCCCAGGGACAGGCGGCGGATCTTAAAAGCTTTTGCGAACTCGCGAATCTCCTCCAGGTCCACCCCATCCATCTCGCTGGGGGCATTTTGAGGATCTGTTTGGGGGGGTGGATGGGGGGGGGGCGATGGTGGAGAGGTACTAAAATCTATTGCCTTTTGAGCGCAACATCGTTCTTTGTCTCCAACACAGATTCAGCGGACTGCTCCACACTGACTCGCCCAAACTCATGTAATAACTAATAACTAAAAATAACTAATACACAGTTACCTGCCATCAAAGACATTTTCACCTCCCGCTGCCTCCAGAGAACACAAAACATCCTGAAGGACCCATCCCACCCAGCATATCATCTGTTTAAACCGCTGCCTTCAGGCAGGCGTTACCGGACTCATAAAACTCGAACAAGTCGACTTTTAAACCGGTTTTACCTTAAAGCCATCACCTCACTAAACACCCATTCTAAACCCTAGTTTAATATATGCAGTTTACGTGCAATGTATGTTTACAAACATACGTTTACATGAGTGCGTGCACGTGTGCATGTGAAATGTCAGCGTATTTATCTTTTATGTGTGAGTATTAACTATGTTAGTGAGTCCCGTCTTCACTGGAACCTTGAATCTCGTTGTATTTTTTTACAATGACAATAAAGGAATCTAATCTAATCTAATGTATTTAAAGACACTGGCTCATATATTTTCACACTCAGTTCCTAACAAACAGGATATGTGCTATATGCTAGTCATTCAATAAAAATCCTACACCTGTGCAATGTTTACTGAAAATCATTTATGTTGACTCATTACCACTGTCACTGAATGAACATACATTTGTGTGATCGTCTGATGAAGATGAGCAGTTTTCTTATTCTGTTCTCACACAACCTTCTCATGTATTTTAAACATCACACAATACAGTGTAAACGCTGCGCTTCAAACACACACAATAACTTTCATGCATCACCTCTAATCTTATTAAAACACACCTATTTACTATTTTCTTTCATGTTTTAAACAAGATTAATATTGCATTTTGTAATGGTGTAAGCAAGTCATGATCACAACTATATAAATTCTTACATGATGTTCTGTCTCTCTGATGTGGATTGTAATTCTTACATGATGTTCTGTCTCTCTGATGTGGATTGTAATGTTATATAAACTATTACCTGCCGAAAATGACGACTGGCAACATATTTAACTGCATCCAACAAACTCGAACAATTGGCTCAATGAGTGTGATATACAGAAGATATACAGAACTGAGCCAAGTACTTAATCATTCAGTCTGCAAATTAAAATTAATTGTACTAGAAAACGTGATACTGAATAATTTATGCTCACAGAGGAAAACGGGCTCGTCTTTTCCATTTACAAAGTGTCCTTCACAAGTTGAAAACTGTTACTAGAAGACAGAGGAGACTAGAACGTCACCTTATGTTCTGATCATTAGCATTTCCTCAAAGACACAGAAGGCTCATCACCGAAAGACTGGCACGTAACTCTCACTGCACGCCCCTGCCTTGCTTTAAAGGTTTACCATCATGACAGTTTTTCCTCTGTAAAAGTTACTTTTAAACTTCCGAGAAAAGACACCGCAGTTTTCTTTGCTAAATGTGGGAAGAACACATTCCTGAAACAAGTGAAAAGTGTTTCTCAGTCTCTGCCAGGTACAGTGAGGCCTGGCTATCTTTATCATCTAAAACACATTAAATTAATATGATATGCATGGACAATTTTGAGGCTGGCATCACCCCTAAGTACTGACTTATAAAAATGTATATATTTAGCACGACAGTCTAAGGTGTGTCCATGCATGGCACGGTGTACTGTGTGAAATACGTATTAACGCCCCACTTCACATATTCGTGGCACTCGTGTGTAAACTCGCTTACCTCGGACCAGCTGCCCCACGCTGAGGACTGAGGACGAGGGCGAAATGGAGGAGGAAGAAGAGCAGGATGCCTGATGTGTGGGACTCTGGGTGAAGGAGGGGTGGCCATGGGTGAGATGGTGGAGGTTTGTCTGAGAGGACGGAGGGCTGGTCTGCCCCTGGTGGGTCGAAGTCATCTGTGGAGGAAGGAGGACATTTAACCTAGAGTATGTCCCAAGGTCATGAACTCCCACAGCATAGGTATGTGACAGAGCCTTTGGTGAGTCCCCACCACACCACGGACCGTGACTGTCATCCAGGGAGCAGAACTGCCTTTAAACACAGTGTGTTTCTGTATTCAAACTGGCATCTCCTAGGAAATAACTGAATGTATAAAAGAAACACTAGCCTTTTGGCTACAGCAATTCTAATCTTAAATATAATACCCCACATGCAAACCGTAAAACTCAGTAATTATGTTCAGCTATTTTCAGCTACCATAATGTACACAGAACAGCTGAAACCATAAATATATCATGTAATGTTTAGCTGACATTCATTCTCATGTCGAACGTGACCTTAATGTTCATTTACGTTCATTCGTGTGTGTGCGTGTGTGTGTGCGCGTGCGTGTGGGTGGTGTAGCTGACAAGTTCAATTAGAAACTTCATTCATGCCAGCACGTTGAGAAGGTTTAAAGACCGTCAGTCTTCAGGAGAAAGTTTGTGACAGACAAACATATCTTACACAAAACAAACTCCCTAAACAAAGTGCTATATTTATGACGCATATCTCTGTCTTCAAGGCTGCATGTTAGCCCACCACCTTATACATAATTCAGTGCTGTATTTCCAGCAGGCGGAAGGAGGGGAGATTATTTAGCTGTTAAACAGTCCATCCAGTATCACGGTGTCATCGCTATTTTTTTTTACCACCACGGTATAAATTTATAATGCAGCGTTTGTTCTCATAGTCCATAGCTTACATACAGAGCTTTACATGTTTCAAGCTGTTTTTTTTTTTTTTACAGAACCACCAAAATGGCATTCATGTCAGACAGAGAACTACAGAAACTGATACATTGTTAGTGTGGGGCCTTGGGAACATCAGTGACACTCATAAAGTTTCTGTGGCAATTCTAATTAGTCCTTGTAGCAACACCCTCTGAGTAAAGGGCTTTCAAAAAATCAATGTGAATATATTACCTTGAACGGGCTGTACCCCTGCATCTGTTAATATGTCATTATATTCTCCCACATCACTGTATTGTCTCAGCTCTTTGCAAGGTTAATGAGCAGCCTTTTGAAAGGATTTGGAAATACAGAGTTCTCTCCTCAACTGTGGTCTGAATACATTTTAAAACATCCAAAAACTGAAAAGCACATGATCCTTCAGATTCCATTGTCAGAAGGTCTTTAGCTTCACACTCCTCATCACAGTTGCTGCTATGCTATTCGCTTTGCCTCATTTAATCACAAGGGCGTTTTTGCCATTACATCTTGATCACATTAAAACAGGAAGAATAAAGAATGTTGAGTACAGTGCAATTAAAGTAATATTTTTTGAGAGAGTCTTAATGTGTATATTTTTTTTTATTATTTGAATATAAAAAGTGTGTGCGTATTAGTGGTTTAATATCTGCAGATGTCACTCATTCGGTAGGGGGGCATGGAAAGTGTCACCCATGGATGCAGGGGGGCTACAATACTCAAAACCACATGGTTCTGTTATTATTATATATGTTTATATATTTTAACAGTATTTTGCATCATCACATTTGATCAGGTTGTTTGCACATTCTGTGGTGGGTTGGCGCCCCGCCCTGGGTGTCCCCTGCCCTGTGCCCTATGTGCTCTGGGATGGGCTCCAGGTTTC
>JABJVR010012745.1:26257-43694 GCA_025773905.1 Chitala chitala | reverse complement strand
CCAGCTGAAGACCTGACAACTAATAAATCTCTTGATATGTTCTCAAAGTGGCTTCAAGGAAATTGTCAGCCTAATTACCGAAAGGTGGGTGTTCTGCATCTTATTCTGTACAACTTAAAAAGACAAGTGTCTCATTTAGTGTCTGTTTTCTAAAGGTCTTTTAGATTTGTACTAGTGTTTAGCCTGTTGTTTTGGAGAAGCACACTTGTTAGATCTGGTAGAACCATTTGTTTAAGTGTCCAGTTTTGGAGAGATGCAGTTGGATGCTGCTGTCCTGGGGTTCCGTTTTGCAGCTATTTCCCACAGACACAGTAACCGCTGCTGGGAGGCCCCTTCTCAGGCCTGATGACAACTGCACTAAACTGCCCAAGGCTGATGAGCCTTTCTGTGGTACACTCATGGTACTCAGACTCCTCTGGATTGGAAGTCTTGTGTAGTGTTGGCCGACTCATTTATTTGTGCTTTTGTCATTTGGCGAATGGCCTGCAAGCTTCAAAATGCCAGCTTGTGTAAGGATGCTAAAATCCAGTATGGAGTCTTGCCCCTGTTTTTGTACGAAAGTTATAACTTGCTTGAGGTTTTGCATTAAACCTTGGAGACATTTGTATCAGAAGCGAAGAAGATCAGGATGAGTACATGATACCAAGTAGGAGGGGTGGGCGTGAGAGGGAGGAAACAAAAGGGTAATTGGCACTATGTAAAATGAACGGTGAAAGGAGTACAGTGCCAGGTTGTCAGTACTTTGTGTGATATCAGTACATGATTAGACAAATCATAGGACTGTTAGTGTACGGGTGCAGTGAAAAATGTCACTGGCAGAACATGACCAATGACAGGAAGGTAGGATACTGTGCAGATAAGCAGGGCCTTGGGCCTGGTCCTTGAGGACGTCCAGTAGGTATATTTGTATTGTCTATCCAAATATGGACGTTTAGAACAAACAGGTTAAAATGAAAATTAGTGAGTCACCTTTTCAGAAGCCTTAACACCAGTGAGAGAGGGAAGTGTCTGACTCTGTCAGCATGAGCCCAAAAGAAAAAGCTTATGTTCAGATAATTTGTTCCCTTTTAACTGCATACCAAACAACTCGTTTAATCTCCTGTGTACCAAGATTCAGCCAAAGGTATTCCTAATCTTGCAAATCATTAACCCAGCATGCTTTAAAACTAAGCAAGTCTGTGTGCATGAGCATTTGCAATGTTCCAACATCGTGATTTATGTATTGTTTTGTAGTCATAAATAAATCATACAGCTGGGTCATAAAACCTATTTATTTTGCTTTATAAAGCAGGAAATAGTACTAGAATTAAGGGCCAGTAACTCCTTATGATAGCACAGCACGGCAGAACTGCTTGTTGGCCACTTGTTGTACATACCTGGGCTTTTCAAAATGTCCAACACATCCCTCAGGGGCCTGTACCAAAACACCAGTGATGTTCCCCCAGTCTCCTCCTCTTTGTCAATCCAAACCCTGCTTCAGCAGGAAAAATGTATTCGCATGGAGTTGGTATTGCATCAAAGTTTAAAAAGATCTGACAAACAGAAGTATTTGAACAAGCACACAAACCATGACATTTTGCCAAGATCGCAGTAAAGGCACAGCGGGATTGTCGGTATATCTTGTTGAACCTTTACTGTAAATTCCAGATTACCACTCCATCGGGTAAACAAATTTTCCTTATTTTGGTAAAGAGTGTGCACGGTGGTCTAATGACAGTTGTTTACAAATTGTACTTGTATGATATTACAGATGTGCCTGACATAACACCTTGTGACAATTTGTTAGTGGTTAAATGATGACACGGTTTGTGTTTAAACAATTGATTTAATTTGTTTTATGGTAAGCAGGCAGTTGAGGGAAGATGTAACATTTTCCTCTTTTTGAAATTTTACAGAACGTGTCCCCTGACCCTTCAACATCATGCGGGCCTTACAGACCCAGCTCTGTGTCACAGTCAAAACAGGGCAGCCACCGCCGCATTGACGTCCATGCACATGACACCATAGGTACTGTTCCACAGAGCGTTGCAGTTGTCAGACTAACGATTAGGAGGATTTAATCTGAAAGATGAATTCAAAAGGACTTAAATGTGGATTTACAACCACTGACTTTTTCCTGTTAAAAAAAAAAAAACTGTCCACTCTATTAAGCTCAAAAAAAATGCGTGCTTGTTGGATGCTGTGATAATACATTATAGTACAGTAATATGTAGGGGTTTTGTTTTTTTTGCCAGTTGAGGTGGGTGCGATGACAGGAATTGATAATATAGTTGAACATTAATTCTGGATTTTTGGTTTATTAGCCATGAAAATTCCTCACCCTAAAAGATTTTTTTTTTTGCCTTTTTTTTTGTGTATGGCCTGTTTTTTGTTTCTCCGCATGTAGGTATGATTGTGATTGGTCAAGGTGGAAACGTGGCAGCGGGAACATCAAGCAATGGTGCAAAACACAAGATCCCAGGGTTGGCATTAAATCACTGTTTGGGTGGCTTGTCCTTTCCTTTAGAATCACTAGCTGTTGTTCAGTACTACCTTGTTCTGAAAAAATTAAGGCTGTGCATGTTAATAATTCAGTTTCTTTTCTCCTTCGAAAATCAAATTTTCAAACCTTTTTTTGAAAGGCTTTTAAGGTTTAAATGCTATAAATATGTTTTAATAGATAATGTCCAGGTACTTTCGAAAATGGAATTGACTATTACTAATGACATTATTTCACGTTTTTGTGGATTTTTTCCTGCACAATAAGTATGAACAAGTTGTTCACCATTCACTGTTCTGCGGCTTACATTTCAGCATTGTATCCATTGTGAAATATCGATTTCCTGCATCTAGCATCACTTGGACTGAAACTGCTCTTGTTGCTTGCTTTATTTCTGTGTCCCCCCCCCCATCCCCAATCTAACAGTCGAGTGGGGGATTCGCCGATCGCTGGAGCGGGGGCCTACGCTGACAGCACCGCTGGGGGTGCCGCCGCCACGGGTGACGGAGACGTTATGATGCGCTTCCTTCCAAGGTTCTCACCGCTGTAGAATAGATCTGATAAGACCGTTTTAAGCAGATTTTCCCGGGTTGACCGACGTGACGCGGAGAAGCGAGCACTCAAACAGCAGAACAGTGCTCCTGTCAGCCAGAGGTTTGCTTGAGTGTTTCCTGGCAATTAGGGGCAAGAACTCTGATCATGTGTCCACCGCCTCTGCTGAATATTCAGTGCTGTCATCCTCGGCGGAAACTTCAATGATTTCAGTAGCCTGGTAGCTGACAAGCACAGCCAATTTAAGGTCACTTCTGTTCTTTTACAGTTCTTTTTTTAAAGGAAGGTTTGTTGTACATGAAACAACAGAATGTAGGAATACCCATAACTTAATGTTAAGTGACCCTCCAGTGCAAATGACACATATATATGAAAGGAATTTGCCTTCTCTGCAACAGCAATTAAATATTTATAATTACGTGGTATGTGTACCCAGAATAATACCAGAGCTCAGTGAGTAGGCAGCAGATCAGAGGTTTATACCCCAGAGGAGGTATGGTCTCAGTGAGATATCTCCTGAGACAAATGGAGCATAAAGGGGCAAACATTGGCTTCTTCCTCTTCTGTGCAGTTACTTAGCAGTCGAGCTAATGCGGGCGGGAGTGGATCCGACCACAGCCTGCAGAAGCGCCATCGAAAGAATCAAACGGCATTCGCCCAGCTTCTTTGGGGCACTCATCTGCGCCAACACAACTGGCAGTTACGGTAAGTGCCATCTTGGCAAATGCTGATCACGATACTAACTTCCACGTTAAAACTGTCAAATATGCCCATGATGACTTTATATTTGGGGGGGGGGGGAGATTAAGAAAATACTGCTAAAAACACAGATGTTGCAGCTGTAAATTGATAGAAGTAAATTCTTGCTAAGAGATTGAAACCACTATTATCAAGTGGTTGGTGCTTATTGCTGCAAGCTGTAAAAGGTTATCATTGGCTAAATATTTTTAATAAGCTGCAGCAATATCAGGTGTGAACTTTAGCCTTGTCACGTGGACTTTATGTAGCACAGTAACTTGCGGAAAAAACAACAACCTACACACACACACACACGGGATGGTGCCCAACATTTTGTTTAGCTGCAAAACTGTATAGTCAGGTTGAACTGCTATTTTTTTTATATGGCTAATGTTGTGGTAATGATCGGGACCTGATCAAAGGTTGTTTCTGGTTTTCTCAAAGGTGCTGCATGCAACAAAATCCCTGAACTGTCTAGCTTTCCTTTCGTGGTGTACAGCTCAGAGTCCGTCTCTCCACTTATAAAACGAGTGGACTGTGTTTAACAGCACTAGTGTCAGTACTCCACATTCTACCAAACTGTTCTACTCAGGTAATAAGCATTTCTGCCTGTTCTGCTTTGAGTCCCCCCCCTACATCATAATGCACTGAATGTCACTGAAGCCATTAATTAGTTTACGGATTTTAGTGACTTAATTTAAAATTGCACTACGGAGACCAAGTAATCGTAACATGCGGATAAGCCCCCGGTTTATTTGATACCGATTTAATTTCTTTAGTAATGAAATGAAGGACCACAATGAAACACAAAGCTGCTTCTATGAATACTTTATGTAATGACGTTGGTAATATTCATTATTACAGAGCAGATTACTGTGCCGTTTGATACCTTTTTCTGTATCCTTTTTTAATCGTAGTCATGATTCTCTTGCTGTAAACTTCAGCTGCGTAGAGAATGTAATGAAAATTATAATACCACTGTATAATAAGAGGAAAACTTTTAAAATTTCAGCCAGTGTGTATTAATATTGTTTAATAAAATTTGCACCAAAATAATATTTTGTACATGGCTTTATATACTTTTTAAGGAAACTGGAGCACAGTGGAAAAGCACACTTGTTTTATTTGGTTTAATATTATGGACTAATGTCCGCCCACTGGAAGAAATTGCACTGTCTCCCCCGATCCAAAGGACACGTATAGAAAGTCCGTCCGTTATTGGGTCCAAGTTTCAGAACTGTTCTGAGCAGAGACCGTTTCCCATGGTTACAGGTAGGGAAATGTAGATCAGCCCACTGCGGAAATGACATTTACACAGCTGTATTGCAGTTTCTCCACAAATTTCTTCACATGTGATTAAAAAGTACAAAAAAAATCTTGTGAAAGAGCTACAAAAGAGCAGGTGAAAGGAAACTGTTAGAAGGTCAAACAGCATTCGGCGTTTAGCCATACCTCAAAGTAATCGCATCGTGTTTCCTGCGGCAGGGCACACGCGTAGAAGCGCCGGCCTTTGTTATCGCCCTCCTTCCTGACCACCTGCAGGGCGCAGCGGCATCCGTGGGAGACGCAGCGAGGGCTGCTGGGAGAGGATAACGTGTCCATGGCAGGCCAAGCTTTAGGGCTGAAGGAGCGGAACATGGAGATAAAGCACACAGCCCGCTGTCAAAATGTGCATTTCATCAGTAATTGTGATCACATAAAACAAAACATCACGTCACTAATAGCTTGCAGGTTGGTCCCCCACTTTAATTTGGCAGTTAATGTTCTTCTACCTTTAATTTAGTAACGTGTTTTGCACACAACACGTTTTTCCATTTAAACTTTTCCTACCTGCACCTTTTAAACGGTCCGTTTGTGGGGGGGCTGCCTACTTTGCCATTTCAAGCAACACAACAGCTCAATTAAATTTACTGTGACAGAATAAATGAGTGTGGATATCAGTTATAATCAGCGCATGTGATCAGAAGGTTTGGCTGCACTCTGTTTTACAGTTGCATAAATAAGTAGAGCACTTGCCTTGTGAAGTTATGACCTCCACTTCTGGGAGATGCTTCGTGATCAATTCTCATTTTCTTGTGCGGCTGACTGGAGGCTGTCGGTAGCTCAGGGCTCCTTTTCCAAGATGAACCAGGGAAACGTCTGGGACCAACTTTCCCCTGACTCAGGTCAGCTTTATTTATATCGCCGTTTGCCAAAGGATTCAAATTAGCCCTCCCGGAAGGGCGTGTTGGACTCTTTTCGCCGAAGTTTGTGAAAACAAGAGTGGAAGTTCCAAACGCGGCCGTTCTGTTGACTTTCAATTTCTCTTGTGGCTTGGCGAACGCGTTGCAGGGATACTTCATCAAATGCTTGGCGGAGGATGAAACGTCCTGTTTCTCCCCGTCACTGGGAGCTGTAGAGTGGGACAACGAGAGCTGAGCTATTAATTTGTATTCACAGCAGCATGATTCAAATACCACTGGGCTCATCTTCATGCTCTGTGGCTTAAGTCATATAATCAGTTCAGTGCATTTGTCTGCCCGTGGGTCTCCTACACTTGGGACGGACCCGTCTGTGAGTCTCTGCTGAATTCGAGATGACTGATGACCGTAGGTGCGTGCCACACAAACCGAACGTGTGCTGGAGATCCAAAACCGCTCTCTTCCAGGTGGGACCGGAAACTCAACGGCGTGTGGCTGGCGCCTTACCCGATGAGGTACGGATAGCATAAGGGCCGCGTGTCACTTACGCGCGGGACGGGGAGACAGGCAGGCTTCGCAGGACGTGGCGTCGGGCTGGTTGATCAGCGTGCAGAGCTCGCAGGACCACTCCCGACCTGCCGAGACCGTGCCATCACAGGGCGACTTGCCTCTGGTGCAAAGCCAGCCTGTTAAAGTCTTCCTGTGTGGAAGTTTGCTGTACAAATGAGATGTACTGTAAAGTAGTTGCGAAACAACAGAAAACCAAGGTTGCACACTTTCCCTTTAGTTTGCTGTTTACTTTAATAACATGATAGTACTTAATATAGCTTTTATTAACAGAACATGTATGGAATGTTAATACTGTTTCACAGGCAGTCGTGCCCTCAGACGTATACAACTGACGGCACTGCCGAGGGCCGTCGTCGCACTCGCTCCGCGAGCGTTCTACTTCTAGACAGCGTGCAGTTAAGTTTACACAGAAAATCCGCTGCCATCGTCTCCCCAGGTTTGAGGACGAGCGAAATTAAAATTCTAAAAACGGCACAGCAAAGCAGCGCGGGCTGTGTGATCAAACCCGTTTAAGCCTCTCTCAACAGAAGCAGGAGGACGCTAAGCTCGCGCGCTGCCGCCACGGCAACCGCGAGAGCCCATTCCCAGCCGCCCTGTCGTGCATTCGCTCGCCTCATCTGCATGCCAGGATAGGTTTTGCCTTTGGATGAAACCCATCCATTACACAGAGGAACAGGCCTGAGCAGTTTGATAGATAAGCCCTAAATCCAGTCTAAATATTACCTCAATAAAAAGTATATAACGCGAGGAAGGGGGGGGGGACTGAAGAAGACAGCCGCTGTGTTGTACCTTGCATTAGCCTGGCTCGGGTCCTCGCTTTGACAGTTGCAGCAAAAATATGTCATTCTTCCATTTTCTCCAAGTCGACAGACGGTGACTTTTCCATCACACTGACCACAGTGTGGCCGTTTGTACACCCTGTTATGCTTTTGGATCGAAGATCCGGATTTGCAGCACTGAAATAAAGAGCAGATTTGTATGTAATAGAATTATTTTATTCTGCTTTAATAGGAGGTAATGTGTTTTTGGAGACACACTTGTGAAATACCCATATTGAATAGGGTGCTGATAAGGGGAACCACTGTTTGTAATCATGCTTGTCTTCAGTAAGGACTCTACATGAGATGTTTCTGTCTAGTGGAACACAAAATCGTATTATTATGCTGCCTTTCTTCTACAGTCACTTTTAAAACGCTGTAATATCTAAGTAAACGATGGTTAATCTTTTCAGATTGCAATTCGAACGCGACCTCGCATGTGTGTGCCTTTACAGCACTTCTAAGAAGAGCAGAAATTCAGATAAATGGCAGCGTTTGCACACTGCTCAGGGTGGAAAGACTGGGAACGTGATGAATTCCGTAGGCGTCTATATCAATAAATCCGAGGACATCCCTGCAACAAGTTAGGCTATTTCATTAAAAAATGTAAATTACAAAAACCTAACCATGGTGTATTTTATGGGTGGCATAATACATAACGATCATATTCTACAATCCAAGGTTTAATTTAGAAAATAATATGAAGAAAACTAAATCAATATGAACTTATTCTGAATATATGCTTTAAGATTAGCGCAAAGGCTCTTGCCTACTTCAAAAAGATGGTGTCATTTCAGAAGCACAGACTACATACCTTGTAAAAAAGTAGAGAAAAATCACGAGTCATCTTCACCAGATGGTGGATTTGACAATCTGTCATCTGGCTGACCTGAAAAAGCACGCGGAATATTTTAATTAAAATTCACACTGTGTGGTCGCCGCGGTTAGAATAGCTGGTATTTGAACCCAAACCTCAACAATGCTTTAATTAATGTCAATTTCTATTTATTAAATTCAAGCAGCCGCCAAACAGGCCTAAATAAAAAAATGAACGTTTTTTAGCCGTCTGCTGCTACCGTGCAATTTTTATCACGACAGAATGCCTGCCTGTGATTTCTCGTGGTACTAAAATGAATACTGCCAAAACTTCGGCCTGTGGGTTAATTCTGTGTTTCAGGGCCGTTACCTTAACTGTAGGGCGAAGGCCACTGTCGAATAGCACTTCGTTTTTTATGATGTTGCCTACTCCGGGAAGCACGGCCTGGTCGAGCAGCACGTCACACAGCATACGAGTTCTTTGGTTTCTCAAGGCTTCTTCGGCCCTGGAGAAGCTGAACTTTGGAGAGCACACGTCCAACCTCTCCATGGCCTTCACTTTTCTTTCACATTCATCCGCTGGCCTGCGACCAAGGAGTAAACATTAACAAGGTATGTCTGCATGAGGCAGGAGTGGTCGGCCCTCTGAAGGCCAGTAGGTTTAGATACAAGCCGACGCGGACCTAATAAGGCACTAGCGCATATATACTGTAGAGTAGATACATGTAGATATACTATTTTAGATTCTAAAGGCTGGTTTACACTGGAAAAAAATACAATGAGAAAAAGATTTATCCTACTCCAAAAAATATAGGTAATATTAGCTCTTAACTATTAAGTGTAGTCAATTGCCAAAGTACTGGTATTATCTAGTGCCTCTAGTTATCTAAAATATACATAGATCAGAGAAGTCACCTGATTTCTACAGTTGTGTCAAAAAAGCATATGACGTCATTTGTGAGCTGGATGACAACTGAGGGAAACTTTCCGCTCCGCTGCTTACGGTCACTTGGATTGATCCTCACAGACCCGTTCATCCCGAAGTGAAACCTGGAACAAAGCAGGGTACCGACACGTGCCTGATGCACAGCTACTCGCGGTATTCCTCATCAAGACACTGACACAGCGATGTCTCAGTCTTCATATGTTCACCCCATTTCAGTAGTTCGCATGCAAACCGCATACGCACTTTTCATAACACGCTATTTAAGATGTTCACGACACAGTTTGTGATGAGGGGGTGATGTCAGTGACGGCAACGAAGCATTTTACATCTTCTGCAATAACGTATTACATATAGATTACTCTGTTTAACTGCACTAACCAGATAGGCGAGTTTAACTGTCATCGAATTGCGCTGAAATCTGTAAATGAAGTTAACGTGTAATACCTTAGAGCTCTTGGGCCAAAATACATGTACAGTTCTTTTCCAAGGGTTTCCACCCCAAGGTATCTACAGCCGGTGAAGACGTAGAAGGGCATGCGCTGAAAGTCATCTTTCTGTAAGATTAAAAATCAGATCGACCTAAACACAACATACATTCCAGCCAACAAGACCAATGGAAACCAACCCAAGTCAAGCGTTTCCTATTAGAGAACAACATGAAACGAAACTGAACAGATTCAGCGTGTGTACGAACCATTTAAATAATCTACTTGACACAATAATATACAGAAGCGCAACACGACAACAACGTTATGGGAATTAGTTATCTAGAAATGACACCTACAAATATTAAATTTTAAAACTTACTGATGAGACTGCTGTCGCATCTCCATTAATTTCTTTCACTTTCTGTCCTTTCTGTACCTGCGACCGTATACGTTCTCCATTTATTGTGCATCCCGGACCTTCTACCATTGCAAAATAGTACTTTATTCGCTTAACGTTTAAGAGATGAGTTTAAGTGTTTACAAGTTCCTGGATTTTACCGGGTTGATGACGTCATAAACCCGCCACATGGTTGAAAACACAACGCATGCGCACAGTAAAGTAAACACAGGCCAATATCTCCCAGGGTCTGCTGCAATGTATCTTATTTGTGTATTTGTTTATTTTATGTATTGATTTTAATGTTGTTTTAAATGTGACAACAGTGGAGCAGACGAAAAAAAGCGAAAGAACGCTGTCCGTATTCTCCGTAGATGTAACATCACGTTTGGTGTGCATTTTTTGTCTGAAGATGGCAGCGTTGGACCTAATAAGTAAACACTGAAATTGAACACAAGTCCTTGTGAGATTTTTACGAGTAACGCGTGGTGCTTTCAACTGTATTTAAAATGTCAGATTCTTTCGCGACGGTCTGGACTTCCAAGAAATTATTATTGTTAGAGAAAGTTAAGTGGCATGTAATCAGTGTCAAAATGTCTAAGTGACGATCAGCATGACAATTCAGTTCAGCAGGCATGCAACAAAAACACCCAAAATGCATGCAAAACGTTTTGCGTTAGTGGATTAGTAGTAGCAAATACACACATTTAATTCTCTGCAAAAATATATTTATAAAACACTGCCAAAGGACAACATATGTGTGTGTAAACTGTTAGACCACATACATTTCTAAATGTCACGTATTAAAATTAGACAGCATATATGTAACAAAGTTTATGAACATAATCAAAATTTGATTTTTAACAAATTAAACACCTCACTTTTATGTCTTTGCCCAGATGTACAGTGTGATAAAGGCAGCGCAGTACAGAAATGTCATTTTCCACAGGTACACACAGTCTGAATCCTGTCCTTGGTTAGACACCAGCTGTTACCTTAACATCAGTGCAGTGGCGTATTACCCTACCACAGAGGCACAATTTCAAAGCGTTTGCAATGATCGAGTTGTCGGAAAACAGGCCTTTTGCAGCACAGTTGTCCAATGTTTACTTCACTATACTGGCACTTTTCTGCTTTAAACTCTTTGTCAAAATAACGTTGAACCTCCTCACGCACTTCTACATTATCAAAGGTAACCGCAAGGAAGCCGCTCGGATTTCGGCAGAGTTTTACAATGTCGGCCAAGAGCAACGTAAGTAATCGGGACTAAGAGTGTGTCCTGCGTATACTTCATGTCCTTAAATATAAGACTGCATTCATGCAGAGTTTCTAGAAAATCAAGATCTTTTACATTATTTATGTTTTACGTACTTTAACTTTATTTTAACGACTCCGGTGTTAAATAAACTATAAAACAATATAAGTAAACATAAATGTAGATAATATTTCCACATCCGTCGGTGCCTGTTGCAAACCATAACTGTTTAGACTGCACTCACAGGAGACCGTACACCATACGCTGACATGTGCTGTATACATACACGAATGGAAAATGTTCTACAAATTGTAGACTGTAACAGTAACGCTACTGGTCTTTAAATGCCTTTGTCATTATATGCCTTTCTGTTTTGTATCAGTTAATTCTGAGATTAAAAACATATGTACAAGTACTTTTCTTTTAAGTAGATCAAAAGGTCAGTGTGGTATGTCAAGACCTGGAAACAGTCCTTCTAAAATGATTGTTACTTCCCCAACTTCCATCTTTAACTAAGCGAGTCCTATTTCTTTAATACACTATAAATAGGACAGTGTCACAAAAATATCTCCACCCGCCCCAACGCGGCCCTTCTTGGATTTTGATATTCACCCTACTACCATCATAGCTCCAGCGGACCTCGTGGTAATGACAGCAACATCAGCCAATCACAGAGCAGCACGGCCCAGCCTTCAGATACCAAGCGCTTTACACGTATCTTTCGCAACGTTCCGTGAAGTGTCATGCACAGAAAACAGTTCAAAAAAACATTTGAAAGAAACGGACATTTGGAAATAGCTTGCTTCAGCTGATTTAACAGGGACGTTTGAGTAGAAGGTCAGTGTAACAGCCTCAAAACATTTAAATTATATTTATATATTGTATATAATATCTTACTTAATTTAAATATAATGTGTCTTAATGTATGCTCATTTCCCTATTATAACAGAAGAGTTGAAAGCAACGTTAGTGATAACAACACCACAACAGGTTATGTTTTAGTTAACAGTGTGCTACAGTTCTGATTATTAACTGGAAAACAAAAATAAACACACCCATTGAGTGCTCAGTATACATTCATAATCTACTTCATGAAGAAAGTCATTATTAATCGATTACTAATTATCCATTATTAATTAATGATCGTGTTCTGAACCATCCTGCTCCATCAGCAGTCTTATGGATGACTAGAGTGAGGTGTGATGATGATTTTTGATGGTGATGATGACGATCTGAATGTCTGGAATGCATCAGCTGTTATTCTGGACATTGACCAAGGTGTGTACGCTGTGTTGTACTACTGAAATCTCCAGTACTCCCACTTTTGCAGCCGTTTAAACAAACTGTAAAATCATTGCTCTGATGTTAATTGCCTTACAGGGCCATTTGTGGCTTAACGAAGCAAAGTGCCAACACGCTGTAATGATTTCTTATGCACGTACATAAAACTACTGAGGGTGATTTGGACATAAATGTAACCTTGCATAATATGGCCGCTGAGGAAGTGACAACGTTAAAGAACACATGCTGAAACATGCACACTGTCTTATAATGCCATCATTAAAAGTAATTACTGACTGTGATGATGTGAGTATGGGGGGGGGGGTGTCTCTGTGACAGGGTCGTGGGCGGACCGCTCCCCCCTGCATGAGGCTGCTTCCCGGGGTCGCCTCCTCGCTGTGAAGAACCTGATTTCTCAGGTAGCTAGAGGAAAGCCGCTTTCCCTGAAGCACACATTCCTGTAACAGAGCCATTTTCACTAATTTCACTTAAATTTTTTAAATTAATGAATATAAATAATTATCACAAAGTATACACTCACCTGTTACTTGTACAAATATAACCCCTATTATTTGAGATCAACTGATGATTTTTTTGTACATTTCTTTAAACATAGCAGTTCTTTATGGTTGGAGTTGTACGTTATGTTTACATGTGTAGCATTGATTTATGACCGTAATATGCAATCTGGTTTATATGTAAGTGTGCGCTTTGTGCTTTGTGCTTTGTGCTGGCTCAGGGCTGCAATGTGAATGTACTGACAATCGATCACGTGAGCCCTTTACATGAGGCTTGCCTTGGAGACCACGTAGCATGTGCCACGGCCCTCATTGATGCTGGTGCCAATGTAAGTCATGTGGCGATCGACCAATAGCACGCTTGCATTTTAATATATTCAAATAGGAAGTTTTTAAGCTTCCGCAGTGTAATGCCATGTCCTTTCTGTTGGATTCCCATATGAATTTGGGACTCGGATATATTTTGCATTAAAAGTTCATTGCTTCTTGTAAGATTAATTTTGATGAGATTTAGTATGTTTACACTGAACAAGTCCTAATTTATATTTAAACTTTGTAAATATGGTATGCTCACAGAGTATGCTTTATGTATGATATTCTACTATCTAGTCTGGTGTAGTTTATAATATCTAATCTTTGCAGTAAGTAATTAGCATGTTTAAAGCACACAGAGATATCAAAACTAGGGAAATTAAAATCAAATAATGTTTAATACAAATACACACACAGCACTTGTCTCTGTGTACAAGAATGTGAATATATTTTATTACTAAATCTGTAAGAAAAAGCTAACAAACGTAAGTGCAGACTGCCTTGTTGTGGCACTTTGTTTTTTCATTTCCTCTTGCTTTTCATACGTTTTTTGTTTCTCTTTCCCAGGTTAACGCGACCACCATAGATGGTGTTACTCCACTGTTTAATGCTTGTTCATGTGGTAACATAAGGTGTGCTGAGGTACTCTTAGAGAATGGTGCAAAACCCCAGGGTACTTTGTGCCATCCTTCACCTATTCACGCAGCTGCCAGTAAAGGTATTTCTGACTCCTACTTGTATTTTGCTATGTTCTACACAGAAAATCTGGCAGTGTCCATTTAACACTGAAAATGTTTATATGGGTTTACACTTAGCAGTGTTAATTTAACTCTGCCAGATTTGCTGTGTACGGTACTATATTGTTTTGTATAGATATGCTAGAATATGTGCCATGTAAAAATCCCCCCTTAGATGAATGCTGTGTGAAATATTGTCGACTCCAGGTTGGAATGTGTGTGTAGAGCTGCTGGTATCATGGGGTGCTGATGTGGACCTCGACATTCCATACACGGGAACAGCTCTGTACGTCTCCTGCTTCTGCAGACAGCTCCCGTGTGCCAGGGCGCTGCTGAAGAGAGGTGAGCCCAGCCCTGAAGTACTATGCTGTCTTAAAGTCCAACTTAAAGATAATACAGTAAAGCAGACTGAGAAAAAGGAGATGACTAAAGTTTACATATAATTAGAAGCATCAGGCTTAGTGAAACTGTATAATTTATTCCGTATTCTATAATATTACCATGCCCCTGGGGGATGTGCTGCCTGTTGACCTTGGACCCACAGAGGTTGTTTGTCCTCCATACTTGGTTGCTCTCCTCCATTGCCACCAAGCTTTAATGTTAGGTTTAATTTTACCCTATTCCAGTAATTTAAATTCTTTTTAATAACTTTGTTTTGTTCCGTGGCGTAGTGGTTAGCACCGTCACCTCTCACCTCCAGGCCTGGGGTTCGATTCCTGCCTTGGGTCTGTGTGCGTGGAGTTTGCATGTTCTCCCTGTGCTTGGTGGGTTTTCTCCAGGTTCTCCAGTTTCCTCTTACAGTCCTCAGACATGCGGGTTAGGTTGATTGGTGTCTCCAACTTGCCCGTTGTGTGTGTGTGTGTGTGTGTGTCCTGTGGTGGGTTGGCGCCCTGTGCCTTGTGGGATGGGCTCCAGGCTTCCTGCAACCCTGAATTTTACAAGTGGTATAGAGAATGGATGGATGGATGTTCCCGTAAAGCACCTTGCTTGAGGCAACCTGTTGTGAAAGGTGCTGTATAAAAATAAATTTAATTGGATTGAACTGAACTGAGTTTTGTCCAGATAAATAATATTGTTTGGGTTCACAGGAGTGTACTGAGTCCAGTACAGTTTCTTAGGTAATATGTCTTAATGTGTTGCATGATACTGTATGGGGTGCCATGTAAAACATATTTGAAATATCTTGTGTGTACAGTAACATCCAGAAAGTCACAAAATGGTATTATGTTTAAAAACATCTGCTTCAGCACATTTTCTAGGTGCCACACCTGCACTGTAAAGATGTGCTAATGTTTGCACTGTGGTTATTGTCATTACAGGATTATAAACATTATGTAGCGAACTTCACTTCCATGCCTTGATGCATCTCAGCTTCATGTTTCTCTTCCTTATAGGAGCAGACGTACAGAAAGGTAGATTTCTGGACACTCCGTTGCATGCTGCTGCGCGCGAAGATTGCTTGGATGTTGTCAGAGAACTTGTTGAGTTTGGAGCTGACGTTAATGCAAAAAACCAGGATCTGAACCGGCCAGCCGAAGTGGCTCCCCCTGGCAGTCTGACAGAGGGATTTCTCCTGCTTTATGAAGGTAAATCACAGTCCTCATACAATGACCTGTTAGTAGAAATTGAGGTAAACTTTAAAATGTCTGACCAGCGAAAAAAATCTTAATTGTCTTTTTAATATTTTTTGAGCATAGTATTATATTGAAATGTTAATTTGTTTTTCTGAAGTACAACGTAATTAATATCACCCTGAAATCAAGGCTGTGGTTTACGGTCTGATAAAGACCACGCGCTCTCTGCCCGCCCCCCACAGCGACGCCCCGCCCCCTCCGCCTGCTTTGTCGTCTGAGCGTCAGACAGCGCCTGGGCCGTTCAAGACTTCATCGCATTCCGCAGCTACGGCTTCCCAAGCCGCTGAAGGAATTCCTGCAACACAGTTAAACTGCGTGTGTGTTTTGTGCATCAGGGTTAACAACACGTTATCTGCCAAAGCAGCGGCAAATGTGTCTTCCTGTACGTGTAATATGCGAGTCGTGAATCGGCGAAACACAAATGCATTGTTCTTACTCAGTACATTTTAGATTTTAACTGTATTAGTAAATACAATCAATAAATGTACTTCTGTGCGTCAGATGAGTTCTCTTGTGAGTCGTTCGCAATATGAAATGATACTATCTGAAAATATAAATAAAAATTTCTAGCCTTTTTTTCTGAATTGAGAAAGCATTTAAATGTACACAGCAACGAACTTGCTACAGTGTTCACCAATGCTTTTTAAAATTAAAATAACCTTTTGGCTAACCAATCCACACCAGTCTCAGACAGCCAAATATATCAGTTTTATTTTATTTTTTTTTACCTTTAATATGATTTTATTGATCGCTTTGTACATTTGATAATAAACGTTAAATAACAACCATAAAATTATCACTTGTATTTAATTTTCCCCACCTTTTTACCTTTTTATTTCAATCCCAAATTATTTCGACTGATGTTTATGCAGTTTTCAGTCCATCACAGTGGACACAGTCTGAACACTATTAATTTTCTACGTGCACGTACCGGATAACGATATACAGTATATATATTTAAAAAAATACTTATTACAGTTGAATTGAGTAATTTTGTGAACTTTATCATTATCTCTGGTTGATATACTTCAGTTTACGCCTTGCCAAGTACTTTTACGACTGCGCTTCTGTTACCATGGTAGCATAAACAAAGGACAAAACCCGATTAAATTACAATGCAGCGCGCTACAAAGTTAGAAGAACAGTAAACGTGCTCGCTAAAAGTGTTAATCGTTTTACAAGCCTGCGCCAAAACGCGGATCGTCAATATAGTTGATGTTATTAACTTTATGTAAAAGATCGCTGCGAGGAACAGTACTGAAATCGCTATGTCCTACGCACAAACCCCCAAAAGGACAGGAGTTCCTCGAGAAGTTCTAAAATGGTTACAGACTCTTGACTTGTCGTTTTTTCCCAGGAATTTCCGCAGGTGAGAATCCAGCAGAAGTCGTTGTACGATATATTGAAGAAAAAAAAAGAAAAAAAAAACAATTCGGTATTCTGTTTGAAACGTGGGAGCAGTGTATGCACGAAGTGACTCGCTGTGGGTATAACATGTATAATGTATAATTCAAGGATCAGGTTAACGTATCACTGTCTCTCCAGAGACCTTTCAAATGGTTACCTTGTAGCCGAAGTGCTGTCCTGCTACTTTCCACATGATTTCTCCATGCACTCCTATAACAATGGAACCTCTCTACCAACCAAACTCAGCAACTGGTCTCAGATTGAAAGAGTAAGAATTTTACACATCCACCCTTTATGTATGTATGTGTGTGTTTGTATAATAATAATGATAATAATAATAATAATAATAATAATAATAATAATAATAAT
>JABJVR010012745.1:11079-26157 GCA_025773905.1 Chitala chitala | reverse complement strand
TTATGTATGTATGTGTGTGTTTGTATAATAATAATGATAATAATAATAATAATAATAATAATAATAATAATAATAATGGTATAATTTAAAATTTAAGTTATGTCTAACTTTTAACAATACAGTAAAAGTAGTTACATTTTAAAGTAGAAACGATCAGTTGACATTAATATCATAATCAATTTCTTGTGCATCAATTGAACTTCAATTGATGAATTTTTACATTCATTTTAAAGTCACTTCTGAAACAGAACGTCCGGTTTCTGCAAGATTTGATTGATGGAACCATTCACTGCAAACCAGGAGCAGCTGAGATTTTAATCCAGGAGATTTACATCCTTCTGACAAACAAGCGGTGTGTGGCCTAACAGTGAGACCAGGCCTCTGTCAATATTAATTTATCCTGAATTTCCAATGGGATTTTTACTTCAGTCTTCACTAAGTAGTCCTTTTCTCTTCAGAATTAAAAGCCTCCAAGAGTGTGAGATTGACTTCACTGACCGCAGTTACCAAGAGAAATTACCTATGGTTGCCAGAGCGACAGCCTCCAAAGCGATCAAGAACAACCTCCGTTTTAGTGAGCTCATGGCTGAGCCCAGCATTGACACGAACAAGCGAAAAATTCTGGGGATCATTGGCATGCATGTACAGCAGAGGATAGCTGAAAGGGCTGAGAACCCACGTAAGTGCCAAGTGAGGTGTGTGGTCAAACGTGAAGAAGTGTGTGTTCACACAGAGAGAAGTGTATGTTCAAACGCAGAGAAGTGTGTATTCAAACAGAGCAGTGCATGTTCAGAATGGGAAAAGTGTATGTTCAAACAGAAAGCGGTGTATGGTCAGACTGGGGAAAGTGTATGTTCAGACAGAAAGAGGTGTATGTTCAGACAGGAAGAGGTGTATGGTTAGACTGGGGAAAGTGTATGTTCAGACAGGAAGAGGTGTATGGTCAGACAGGAAGAGGTGTATGGTCAGACTGGGGAAAGTGTATGTTCAGACAGGAAGAGGTGTATGTTCAGACAGGAAGAGGTGTATGTTCAGACAGCATCTCCTTTGGGAAAAGCCTCACATATCATGTCAAAACTACTATTAACTCTATATTCATAAAGAACAGTATTTTTTTATGGAAGGAAAGATTGTTTGCACATGATATGTATAGTAAATGTGTGTGTGTGTGTGTGTGTGTGTGTGTGTGTGTGTGTGTGTATGTGGGCGAATGCGTGTGTGTGTGCTTTTGTTTCTTTATGTGAAGTTAAGCCATATTTCTCCACAAGCTAGTGACAGACACTAATAATAATTACTTAAAATTAGAAATGTATTTTTGCAGTCTGTCTTTCTGGTACAGATGTTCGAAAATATTTACAGCATGGGTTAATTGTTTGAATATGCAACCATTTATATTTTAAGTTTGATTTTATAAGTTAATTTTCATAACACCTATTAATATAAAAATAATATAGCCAGTTCCACTGAAGTTATGATTCACTTGATTAAAATATGAAGACTTGGCATTAATACAGTTTTGACTGCTTTCCTCGAATAGAGCGTTTTGACATTAAGCCAACTCTGGGAGAGCTGACCGTCAGACTGGAGCCACCATCAGGACAATGTAAAGAGCTGCATTCAAAAAGTAAGGAACATCTCTTCCATTAAATAACATTAAGCACTAATAACTGTGTCCATTATAATTAGTGTCAAAATGTTACTGTTGCAATGTGAATCTGGTCCATCATCTCATTAAGGTCAATTTTAATGGTGAAACATTTAATTGAAGGAAGGATTCCAGATTATTGATTTTTAAATATTTTAATATACACACTATTAACTGTACAATGTCTCTGTACAGTGGATCATTCCTGTCTAAATATTTTAATTAACGATCATACAAATTGCTCAAAGGCCAGGTCATTGACAATGCACTGACAGACCAAATATACATTGCTCAGATGTTTTTTACATGAGATAACATTGTATCGTCTCCCTTTCAGCCACGTAAAGTAATTGGGTGAATGATTATCTACGTCTTAGTTTAGCTAATTCAGAGGGTAATAAGGCGACAAGTTAATCAATTCACAGTTTTAATGTTAGGCAGAGGCCCTAAATTACGATACTGCTGTGATATTGTTGTATAGAGTAATGTCAGTCAGTCATCTTCTATACCGCTGATTCCTGGTAAGGGTCGTGGGAAGCCTGGAGTCCATCCCAGAACATATAGGGCGCAGGGCAGGGGACACCCAGGGCGGGGCACCAACCCGCCACAGGGCACGTATAGAGTAATGTTTCAGACCATTCTAGAATGTCCATATCCCTGTCAAATTACCCAGTTAGTGATTTTGTTCTGTTAAAGTATCACTGAAAATGGTTTAACTGTGTTGTTGTTGTTGTTATTATTATTATTAATAATAATAATAATAATAATATTAAGAACATCCTAACTAAACCAATTTTAGTAATTTTAATTTTGTTGTACTTTACATAATACAACAAAGCTTGTGCAAAAACACCGGTTTCCATTGTTTCACCAGTAACATACCTAGACACCTGCTGACACGTGACACCCCCCGTGTACAGTAATGTATATTTGCATGTGCCCAGCTGTAGTGTTCTCTGTCCTTCTCTTTCAGAGCTGTCTTCCTCAGTCAGTAGAGCTCCGTTCAGGGAGACTGAGGTCCGGCATCCATGCGAACTGTCCCTCCTGACGGATTCTGCCTGAGTCGCTAAGGATGTGCTGAGCGCGTCTGTCAACCCCACTGGATAGCGAGTGTTGTCACGCGATGGTGTTGCTGCAAAGTTCTTTTAAAACATTAATCACCTGTGACTCCACACAGTTTTATTTATTCTGTCTGTGTGGTTATGGTATAGGTATGCTAGTGCAATTTTTCTGTTACACGTTCACATTACAGAATAAATCTTCATAATTCAAATTGTCAAATTTATTGCATATGTACATCTTGTGAGAAGTTCACCAGAGACTCGAGACTTAAGAAAGATTCAAGAGTTTATTGTCCTATGAACAGCAAACAGTAAGTTACACTAAGAACATTGAAACTGAAAATGTTACTCTATACCCCCAGGTAAACACAAATAAAGCAAAAAACGCAATACGAATTTTAAAAAGCAATTAAAACACAGAATCCAATTAAACAATATGTGAAGTATAGTTATAACAATATCTACGTACAAACTGTTTCTATGAGTATACAGTATTAAAACTACCGATATTTGTGTTCCTTAATTAAAATAAAAATAAAATGTAATGAATTTCTCGTATGTCGGATTGGTTATATTACAGAATGTTTACAAATCAAGTCACAATGCTAACTTACTATGGATATTTGGTGCCCTCTAGTGGTCAGTAAAATGTACGCGGCTTTAGTGGCTTATTCAAATTTCTCCAGTTCAGCGTTTCTTCTGATAGACGACATGGTACAGACGCTGGGTTCCTTATGAGCTGTTGCTGCATTTATTAAATCATGTTGTTGGTGTCTGCGCGCTTGCTGAGTACACTTCACATAACCCCCATCCTCTGTCCATCGGCTTCCAGTAAATTTCAGAATTAATTTAAAAATATTAATGTTTGTTTTTAAAGCTCTCAATGGCCTGGCCCCATCCTATGTGATTTTTAAGATCTTTTAATCCCCATAATCATGGTAGAGAACTTCAATCATATGGTCAACTTCCCTTGAAGTTCCTAGGTCAAGGTGCAAACGGTTTGGTGACCTTTGCTGTTGCAGCTCCCAAACTGTGGAACTCTGTACCCTGTGACATTCAATCTGCTACAGATCTGACCTGTTTTAAATCAAAAGTAAAAACTTATTTATTTACATTGACTTTTACCCAGTAGTGAGCTGACATGTTTCATTTGTCTTGCTTCCTAACATTCTGTTTTGTTTTTTTGTTTCTGTGGGCTTGCTGTATATACAATTCTTGCTTTTATTTTTATTTTTTATATTTCTTACTGTATGCCTTGTTTTATCTGATCTGTAAAGCACTTTGGTCAACTTTTAGTTGTTATAAAGTGCTATATAAATAAATGTTGATCAGTTCATTCATTCATTCATTCATTCAGTGCCTGGTGTACAACTTTCAACAGATGAGGTAGTGAAGAAATCAAGCCCTGAAGCACTGTGAAAATCAACGTGGTCTGCGCACGTGAGAGTTTGTAGCAGCCCGCGATTGCTCTATTAAGAGATTTTATTGCATACTTTCCTATATACTTACATTAATGTTTCTAACTCTGGGTACCCAGACTTTACCAAAGATATATGGCTGACGTGTGGAGTACTACAAATCCCAGAGAACACATTCAGTGGCGGGCTTCTTCCGCTCTTAACTCGACGTTACGAAAATAACTTTAGACGTTGAAGAGCTTGGCATATGTAGCAGGTAGCATGAGATGGCGCTATTGTACTTCTCTTTGCTGGTTTTCAATTCATGTGTTGGGGGGGGGAGATCAAGAGAAAGAGAGAGGGGGGAGAGAGAGGGAGATCAAGAGATAAAGAGAGGGGGGAGAGAGGGAGAGATTGAGAGGGAGAGAGAGATGGGGGGAGAGAGTGAGGAAAGAGAGAGAGGGAGAGAGAGAGAATTATAGCAAAGAAAGAATTATTCTCTTTTATATGGCCTAACTGTGAAGATATTTATAATACCAATGTGTTCCAAAAATACCAGATTTGAATAATTTAACAATACTGTGTACACAAAAACAAATGTATTTATAAAAGCTCTGATGAAATATGTTCTTTCACAGGAATTGAAATAGCAGGTAAATGAACAGTGTAGCACTGACTTTTGAGGTGCTCTCGCACTGTTGTTACTCGTGCTCTGCAGGATACAGCCCAGTCTCTGTGTCTAGCATGTGACTTCTTATTGCTCATTGCCTTCTTTTTTACCTGAAATGCAGATCTCACCAAGCTTTCTGTTAAGTGCCAATCAAAGGCATTACAAAATGGCAGACAGATGATAAACAGAACCACAGCCGTACAGCGTCTGCTCGGTTTGACATGAGGCAAAAATGGTCCAGATGGCAGTCTGGGCGGCGCAGGCTTTCACTGTTATATTTCACCGCCTTACTAATTACATGTTGTTTGTACACAATTCATACAGTATTATAATGTATAATTCTTCAGACTCTGGCCTTAATCTATATGCCCATATTCTTATTGAGCAATGTGAGAAACAGATAATTTTGGGATTAGGTGAGGCTTATTGTGGCTACAATAGAGCAGCTCTCTGAACTGGTTGCCATGGTAACCACATTGGTCACACAGAGACTTCTGAGATGCACAAACGCCGTCTTTGAATCTCCATTCAGGAATACGTCTGACACTACCGATTTCACCTGAAAATGAAAATAATTTTTTTTAAAGATTTTTGCCTCTATTCTTTAACACTTGCTTTAGTATTTTTAGTTATGTAAGAAAGGTTTTTATATAATCTTGTTTTAGTAAGATACATCAGTGCCCATTGCCAATGCATTAATTTGCTCAGATGTGTCTTTAATAGGAATATCCAGTTTATTTACACAACTTTCATTTAAAGTGTACAGACGAGGACCTCTGGGTCTCATAGAGCCAACGTCCCTATCTCACCAGTGAATCCCAGTAGATAGTCCCATAAATTCACATTTTCTTAGTTAAGGACATCACTAACACAAATTGTAGTAGACAAACACTTCGATTTTGTGCTCCTTTGAATATTTTTTTGTAGCTATAATGACATCAGGCTTTGATACAAGATAGTCATGAATGGATCTTGGCTGACAGACATTTGTAAATATACCTTATCTTATGACACATCTGAAATATGGTTATTTTAGGGACTGTAAGCATGTACAATGCACTTACACAGGGCTCAGACAACATGAACTGGGCCAATTTTCATCCTGTTTTTTTGACACACTGGTGTGAAGAGCACTATCCATCAGTCCATGTTTTACTGCTTATCCTTTGCAGGGTCAGGAGGTAGACTTATCCTATTCCACAAAACGTAGGGTCCAAAGCATTTTATGCAACATGGGAGTACACACACACACACACACACACACACACACACACACACACACACAGGTGCCTTTTCACTGAGTTGCTATACTTCAGTCAGAATCTCAAAGTAATTGAGCATGCACATTTAATTCTTGTTCTATTACAATGACATATCATTCAAATTTGCATTTGTTAATCTGTTCCAAATTAAAATTATTAAATTTTGCAGATCAATGAACTGAAGAAATATAACTAGCAAAGCCCCTTTTTAATCTGCATGTACTGGTAGATATGTACTGGTTGTATTCATATTCATAGCTAGGACAGTTTTAACATGACATCAGTGTATTGTCTGTAAAAACAAAATAAATATCATTTAAACAATCTAAAATGTTTTATAATATAATAGTGGCAGCTCAGCCAAATACATATCAACAGACCTCAAGCAATCTGAAAACGGCAGTTTGAAAATTTATCAATGTATTAGATATTGGCAGTTTAAGTGCATTATATAACAGATATTTCAGTTGGTTTTAACTAGCAGGACAATGTGTACTTCATTGTCTAAAACTTTCTGTTATGTCCTGTCCTTGTCAGCCCCGTCCTTGTCCAATAGGTGTATTTTTCCCCTGTTCTCCCTTTGTTGTTATTCTGGTTCTCATGTTGGGTTCGTACCTCCATCTGGTTTCTATTTCCCTTTTGTGTGTTTATAACCTTTCCTTTTGTTTCAGTTCTTTGCTGGTTGTTCTAACTAGATGTTCCTCCTTAGCCCCAGAGCCCGGTTTATGCCTGTTGTTACCCTGTTCCGGTTCTGTAATAAACCTCCCTTTCTACGATAAAACCCCACCTCTCTAACCTTGCTTCCCAAATTGTTACACCAGGTAGAAAAAATAATAACTTCAGACTTACATTTTCAAGTATTATAATGTTTTTTTAAGTAATTCTTTACCTAATATTTACTGAGATATGGATAATTATATCACCCCACATCACTACAATCCACCAGTACTAATTGACTGACAACATACTTATTTATCATTAAAGCAATGCTGCTGCCAACTGCTTATTGTTAATTCAAGTTAATTATTGTAAAACACAGTGTGCTAGTCTGACTGAAAGCAGAAGCATTCAGCTGAATGTGAGCATCGCTTGGTCATACAGACCTTCTTGCTTGAGTCTGCTGGTTAGAGCACAGTGTCGGAGGCGGTCAATAGAAAGTCAGGTGTCTATTGAACACAGTCCAATATGGTCATGAGCCAAAACTGAAATATCAGTGAGAGAGTAACACAGCTGAACAGACCAACTACTGAAATACCGTGACTGAGCAATAAAACTTTGACTGCAAGGATCAAAGCCAAAGGTTTATTTATAACTTTGTCAGCTTTATGAAAAAATAAACCTCCAATAATCCCCATTGAAAATTAATATCATGGTAGCATTTCATAAATACTTGTGTTAACTTTTATTTTTCCTACATGATGTGTCGTTTGCTATACCAAACAATACTTTATAATTCAGTAAATATCCAGTCTAAATTTATTCTGATGCCAATAATTTTTTATTATTTTTTTAAGAATTGACACTTAGTAACACCTATGACCGCAAACAGAATAAGCAGATGGATGGAATGGATGGGTGCAGAAGCTCCGCTGGGCCGTTCATGCAGATGCTAGGGGCAGTGTCTGCCCATAGGGGACATCACTGCAGCGATTGGTGGTGGAATTGGTTGTAACATAAAGGTCACCTGCTAAAATCTTGCCTAGGGCACCAAATTGATCAGGGCCGGCTCTGCATGGATGGGTAAAACCTAGCAGCATTCATGGTATGCAGCAAATGTAATATTGCAAACTGTAATTTTGTCATAAATTTTATTCATTTCATTCTGTCATTTTTATGCATCCATGTAAAATGCCAGGTAAAATACAAATAGTCTGTACTTTAACAGCATTGAACAGTAAGGTGTGTTTGTGAAGCAGTCTAGTTTGGCTTATTTTAGACATGTACCTTAACAAAGAGACAAAGTGCCACTTTAGTCCAAAAATTACATAATAATTAAATATTTTTCCAATGCAGCATCACTAATTGCTGGTTGTTCTAAGTAGATGTTCCAGACTGCCCATTCAGTCTCCACTGCTTCATGTCAACATTTACCGTGCTTCTTCTGTACATGTGCCTTTATACAGTTATGTCCATAAACTAATTCCCAAACTGTTCATTTCCAGTGGACATTACAGTTGCAGAATTGAGGAAAATTCTGAGAAACGTTAAACCCGTCGTGTCTGCGGGCCTCAAACTATGTTCTGGGCTGTAGGACTTAAGGAGGCCACCTTCACCAAGGAGTCACTATTTCACAAGCATGTGGACTGCTGTTACATTTCACTTGCAAAAATACTGCCCAAGCCTATCTCTGGAGATCCAGAGAGCAACTTCACTTATGCACTTGGAAGCCTTGAGCTGTGGGATGGATAAATGAGGTAATTACTGGCAATTAACACCTCATGAACCTGGCACAATTTTATCAGTTCATTTATTTTAACTCCTGCTTGTTGTAATAAATTTCTAATGCACCTTGAAGTGTCTTTGTCGTGAACAGATGTAAGGAAGCTAAAACAGGTCTACGCAAGCCCCAAATTAAACTGCCAGTGAGGTGTACCACTTGGACTACTAAATTACCAAGGAGAAGCCATTATACCAAAAAAGGTAATTCAGGGTGGCTTGTCAGATTACAGTACTGTGCGTGGCCTGAGGGTCTCCTGAGTTAAAGTTAGGCATGAATGAAGAGCAACACCTAAAAATTATGCCTTTACATCACAGCCCTGCCAACCTGCCCTAAATCTGACTCTCACATGGACAACAATATCTGTCTGTCGGCTTATCTTAATTTCTTTTCATTTTTAAGATATTAAAGATATGGCTAGCATATAATTGCAGGCAATGGCATTTTGCATGTAAAATACAGCATGTCATTAAATAATGGTTGGCGCATAGAGGGCTGATCAATGACATTGCTTCCATCACTCTGTCCCCTTGGGTTGTTTAGGTGCCGTTTTCTGTTGCCAGAGATAGTGTCATATTAACATAGATTTATTATAAAAATCTCCACAAGCTGAATTTCCTAGGGGCAGTTAGTGACCTGCTTTCCATGATATGTATTAAATAGGAAATCAGGACAGGGGCGTGGAGCACAGAAAAATGAATGGTGGATTTTATATCACATTGCTGAACTGTGACATTTTTCCCCCTTTTCTTAAAACGCAAAAAAAAAAAATCTCTCTTCATGACACTCATTTTAAGCATGAGAACATACTGTGGGAAGAGGCTGCTGGATTTTTCCATTATGGCAGAAACGGGGGGAATATGTGTGCTGGTGGTCGCTTGTTTCCAAGGTACCACCCCCCCATCTGCTCTCAGTGTAGAGAGCTGACTTCTGTGCAAAGCATCTACTGTGGCATAAGCCGTTATTCCAGCCTCCTATTGACAAACACCTGCACATCCTTGAGCTCTGTGGTGAGAACTGAAGATCTGTCCTCAGGTCCTCTGGAGTTTGCTCTCCTTCCAGCTTCTGTGCCTCAAAATGGACAGCGTTGAGAAGAAGACCTGACCGTCTTCATGGAATAAGAGTGATTTGAAGGAAATCCCTGTCGACAAGCAGTTTCAAAGTCCTCTAGACAAAACCAGGGAGCATTCCTCACCACAGCTATCTGTGCGTTCAGCGAGAAATTGTGTATTGATATTTGGTGACTTTTTTGAATTTTAAGTGCTAGAGGTAAATCAGCCACTCTACAATGGAAGAAGACATGGATGAGGGACAGACTTCAAGAGGTAATGCATGCAAACTCTTTTTTGAAATCAGTACAAATGCATTGATTTATTCATCAATGCATTTATTTGGTGGCTATAAAATATAACCATTAAAAAAAATCTAAGACCAGATGAAATACTAAATTAATTATGTGCCACTGTATTGGAGTCTATATATAACAGCCTGTCCTCAGTTTTACACCAAACATGGAGTAAAAAATTGTTACCAATGACTTTTAACAGTACAGGTGTCAGTCATTTTAAATAGCCTTCATTCTTTTAAGGCTTTCATGTTTGATGGGCCACAACTGTGAGGTTTTTGTCGTAGGCAAACGAAGACGTCATTTTTAGGAACCACATTAAACACGTTTGTACCTGCATCTATCTGTTATGTGCACGTTACCAGTCGATTGTTTTTTTTTTTTTTTGAAGGGAAATGAATAATTTACTTGCAGAATTATATAATTGGCTGGGAGAAATTTGAATATGTAGTACAATATGATATTGCATTTACATAATGGAATAAAAATGGATTTTCAGTCCTTTGGACCATGAACCAATCAGCAAAGAGCTGTGAACATTTTGCATGTGAAAACTGAAAAAAATTATCACATCAGCCAGGTTAATATATATTTTTTCCTCCACATCATTCTGTGCTTCACAAACAATAATCTGTCATCTGACTCGCACTGCTCTAATCTGAAAAATGCATAGCTTTAATCACTGAAGCACATTTGAATCAGATTAATTTTTTATGTTGCTGTTTTCTTTTTTATTTTATTTTCTCATTTCTGCGCAATCGAACGTCGACTCATGTCACTGAGGAATGAGAGCGGGCTTGTGGAACGCCCAGCGTTATGGGCTGTGTGTTGTTGAGTGTGATGTAAGGCAAGAGAGATGTTGTGCTCGCAGTGTTACTAAGCAGAAGAACTCAGGGGTGTGTGCTGAGCGGGCGGTGGGAAAGGTTCGGGTCCACGTGACGCGGCTAACAGAAGGAGCCAAACTCACTCTGTAACAGGAAACACAGTAAAGACTGCAAGCCTGCCTCAGCATGTTCAGGTGGCAGGTAAACATGTCTGAAGCGCACTAGTCACTCAGAACCTTCATTTACTGTAAATGCCTTATTAAGTTCTCATTAATAGGGAGTGGTGAGCTCTTGGGAAATGCTTCCTCGTTAGTGTTACTGGATGGACGTACTGGTGAGACACTGACGATCATGGTTTGCAAACTGCTGCATAGACAGATATGATAAATTAATAATTACACTGGTGATTAATAAAGTGGAAGCACATCTTTCATGGTGATGCTGATGAAGATGATGGGTGTTTTTTTTTAAGTGCTTTTTATTAGTGGGCAATGCATGAAAGCTTCACATAAGACATTTTTTTACCGATTTTGTAGGATAATTATAAGAATTGCTTTAATATTAGTTATTGTAATGTATGGATTCAGCATATATACATTTTTATGAATTCACTGAATTGTTGCAAATTAAGAGTTGAAACAAAAATTTTGTGGCACAGAGACGTCTAATGTCTGGATTCAGCTGAATTGGCATATAAATTAAATTGGAATTATGCACATTGATTGGTACAAAATTATGCTGAAGGTTTTGAACAAAGATTTGCTGGAAATTTATATTTAGTCTTTATGTCAAAGAATGAGTAAATTGATATATTTTTAAGACAAAATACTTACAGAGTTTAAAATTTGTTGGTGTTGGAGGGTTATGTTTTTGTTTTTAGATGTGTACAACTGAAAAAGTGTTTCAACACTAGAAAAATGTGGGTGTTTTACATACGATAGGCTTGTACACTGTGTTCAGTATGTGACACTAGCAGATGGGTTGTCCCACCCTCTTTTCTGGGCATCTTCATTGGTCCCTTGTGGTGACAGACACATACATGGTCCTATTCTTTACGTTTCCTTTCAAGTTCTGCATTTAGATGTCTTCAATTGTGACAGCTGTGATCAGAGTTAATAATTTAAAAAAATCAATCTGGAAATTTCCAAGTTAGAACTGCAACACTTGTCATTCATATTGTGAGTTTTTTTTTCTTTTAGCAGAGCAATACTTTGTTAACATTACACAAATTATATTCACAGTTCAAGTGCCAGTGCTTTTTATAATAAAACATATATATGGTGGTGTATATATATATATATATATATCTCAGTATTGTAATTGTGTAATACAGCTAATTAGTTAGTAATTCCAGCCAAATGTAAACTTTGAACTGTATATGTAAACTTTCTTTATGAGTTATGAGTGTTGGAGGTACTCGCACAGGTGAGTACTCACTTTGAGTGTTGGAGGTACTCGCACAGGTGAGTACACACTTCACACTTTGAGTGTTGGAGGTACTCGCACAGGTGAGTACGCACTTTGAGTGTTGGAGGTACTCGCACAGGTGAGTACGCACTTTGAGTGTTGGAGGTACTCGCACAGGTGAGTACTCACTTTCTGCATGTATTTTGTGCATTTTCTGTTTCGAATTAATGTTTCATTAAATTCATATCCATTGAATTTAACACGTGTTATCAAAAACCCTGATGAAATGTCAGCTGGACAAACGTTTCGGTCTATATTTTTTGATTATGAACATTTTTTTTGAAGTTGTACTTTTTAAAAATCGATCTTCACCAGCTGAATTGTGTGTACTAGTGTTACTATGTAAATGGTTCAAAGTTTGTAACCAGCTGTTACAAAGAATTCTGGCTGATACTGAATGGCAGACACAAAAGCATCCAAGGTGCTTGTAAAATACTTTCACATGTAAATTTATGACAAACAAAATTAATGCTGCATATCATTCTGATATATGTTTACTAATTAATACCTATTAATAAGTATTAATATAATATTTCATGTAATTTTGTGTGAAATTCTAACTTTTGGCAGGTCCAGGAGCTCACCAGTAACTGATATTCACTTTAAATTGCAAATGACTAATAAAATCAATATTTGGGTCCTTTAAATGCGGTGCTGTGTACTTAAATTACATATTTCTACATCTACTTGAAGTTACCTGGCTGTGTAAAGACCTTTTTATGCTCTTTGAAATGCATTAAAGGTTCCTGCAGCCCCTGGTGCTTTGCACATAACTTTTATGTGCCATGTAAGCCATTTGCATTTGCATTTGCATTTGCATATTTTCTCATATTCTCAATATTTCTCGTATTTTAATACGTTACATCTTTTCGTGTTTTTTCCAGGTTTACAAATGCTCTGCAAGTATCTACTATCTACTTTTGTGTTATTCAGTGGCAAAAATATTACTGGTGATTTTCATGGCAATGTGGTATAGTTATTCTTGCCTTTGTTGTATTAGTACAGAATGTCCCAGTCTATTTCTAGCTATTTCAGTGTGACTACGGGTTTTACTTCTTTCACATTTCAGTTCTATAGGATGCATATGCAAAACGGATCGTGTATAAATTACTTTGAAGATCGCTCTTAAGAATATGTTGCTAAGTGACCACACCCTTCTGGTTGTGGTACTGGGTTTAAAAAAAAAAACCCGCCACTTTTCTGACGTGTTGTCCATGCTGTTCTGTGTTTCCAGAATAAAATTAAACATTTAAGCCTCTGTTATATTCACAAATCATGTCATCCGTGCTGTTAGCGTAAAAAATCCAGAAAATTAAAACACTGCAAAAGCACAAACCTAATATTTACGCAATGCATGAATACAGTGTAAAAAAATTAACATTATTATCAGCTGCCTACGTACTGTGGAAAGCAAAGAATGTGTCACCCCTGTTATTTATATAATTACACTTTTTTGCATAATTTACAAAAATGCAAAAGGTACTATTCTATTCATGCTCTTACTGAATTTCACACATTTTGTGCTTATTTAAATGCAAGCTTTTGTCCTATACAACGAATGCTTTATTTTATGCAACATTAATAAGTGAACTAAGAACAAATGTTAACTGACAGATAGACCTCTGTTGTGTTTGTAAAGACAGGCATTACTAGGCAACAGGGAAATAACGATGAGAATGAGAAGGATGAGGCCTTTGATGAATTAATACCTGTAACAGTGCCATTTAATTGGTTGGACCAGGGGAAACAAATATGTACTTTCCAACTAACCTGCCTTTACCCTTTATCTTTACAGTGTGTGTGATATGTATATATGTGACCGTGCTGTGTAAAAGGTGCTCTACATTCTAGGTGTTCTTCAGGGAGAACTTTCATGCTTACCTCACTGATTATTTTCATAGAATTCTTGTGTTCAGTGGAGATAGCAAAGGGAAGCGTGTCATTCAGTTTCCATATTTAATTTCAGTTTGAATACTTTTTAACGCTGTCACCCTGTAATCTATTGACTGTGGTACTTTGCCATTTCACACCAAGATGAAAACTTGTGCTCGCAGCGCCGTGGTGAAATTCTAAAAGGTTTGGAAATATATGTTTAATCACTGCCTCCCAGCACGTCTTGTTAAACGTATAATTCCTAATATCCTCGGGCCAGAGCTTGATCCTACAAGTATCGCACTAAATTCACTACCGTGCCAAAACTGGGTCAGTGCTCTAAAGTACTCAAGTCTATTCTCAGAATTTGCACAGCTGTTGGCATGGCAACCACACTGCTCCATTAAACATGCAGCGACGACTTGTGAATGTGTGGAGTAGGAGACCCGATAGCATTACAGAAACAAGGAAAACCTGTGCAAACAAGCATTCCTGATATCCTCAGAGTACACAGTGTCATGGTAATGACACTTAACAAGTATGCTTTACGTATTCCAATACTTTAATACAGGAAGGACATAAAAGCAACAATCATTGCACAGCATAATAATAATTGTTATTATTATAAATAACAATAATAAGTTTTAGTAAATGTAGGATTAAAGTATGCTTTAAAAAAAACTTTCAACTACTTTTTTCTGTTGATAGAGTTATTTAATGCCCTGTGGTGGGTTGGCACCCTGCCCTGGGTGTCCCCTGCCCTGTGCCCTGTGCCCCCTGGGATGGGCTCCAGGCTTCCTGCAACCCTGCATTGGACATGCGGTATAGAGAATGGATGGATGGATGGATGGATGGATGGATAGTTATTTAAAACTCAACTACATGATTTAAATGTAAATTTGTTAATAGTTGTATCTGACCTTGTAGGATACTACAGTAAAGGTAATCCTCACCTTTGTTTGAAATGATGTAATAACAGACAGGTAACAGGTCTAGATAAACAGGGCCCAGGGCCACAGGGGATGTAATAACAGACAGGTAACAGGTCTAGATAAACAGGGCCCAGGGCCACAGGGGATGTAATAACAGACAGGTAAC
>JABJVR010012745.1:0-10979 GCA_025773905.1 Chitala chitala | reverse complement strand
AGGTCTAGATAAACAGGGCCCAGGGCCACAGGGGATGTAATAACAGACAGGTAATAGGTCTAGATAAACAGGGCCCAGGGCCACAGGGGATGAGGAGCTCATGAGCTTTTTTCTTTACTGGCTGACAGGATACTTCTATTCCCGTCTGTAGATAATTCACATATTTTAATCTAATTTTGGTCATGCTGAAATCATTATGGTTTTCTTTTGCCATGGCTTGTATGTAGATGCAGCTCACCACTGAGTTGCAAAGACCCTGGAAACGCCATAAAGTCATTTGCGTCTGCAAAAGTGCTGACGTAAAGACAGCAGCTTTGGGGATCTGTTCTCGTGCAGTTATGTCTGTGCACGTGGTGGTCATGTGGTACATTATGTATACCGCTAACATGCATACTTTTTTTTTCAGAAGGTTATTATCTTAAGAGCCATTTTTGTTTTCTTGTGGAAAATGACTGCAGCTGAATTATTTATTGATTTGGAGCACTGTAGGCACGCTAGTTACATTATTAAATTATACATGGAATTTTTTCCTGTCATCCGTCAACTGAGCCATCTTTATTTTCAACAATTATGTATGTTTTATTATGGAAACGTTGGAGTAATTACATACTGATAAAATATACATAATATAGACTAGGCAATGTGTTTGCCTCTAACAGAAGCCTGTAATGTTTTTCACATGACAAATTTAAGCAAGCGCATTTTTGAAGAAACAGATTTCATGTAATGTATTCATTTAAAAACAGACGATCTCCATTTTAACTCTTTAACAAAATAATAACGAACTTGCGTTGCTTGTGTTTTCACACTTATTCAACTGTAATCCTCTTTAACTCGCTTTGTAAGGTTTAATAAAATGAGAACACTGGATCTTTAATGGAATAATGTAACTTGCAAAATTACTCATTTTAAACTGGCTTCTAACCACTTGACACCATTCCAGTTCTCAGGAATGTACCATCTATAGCATTCATGGGGGGGTGAGCTGGTTGCTGACTAATTGAGCCGCTGATAATAACTTCATGAAGCGGACAGAGAGGCAGGCAGTCAGCGGAGACAGATGTCACTGACGGTGGGCGCGCCAAAGCATCAGCGGCCAGTGCCAACTTTCTCGCGTGGCTCCCGTTCAGCACTGGTGTGCAGAGAAGCTAATCTGCCTGGCAGATTGCAGTCCCTCCACCTTCAACATGCGTAGGCTGCTGGCTAGGAGAAGTTCGCTCTCGCTCCCGTAGTGAAGCTTGATGATTTTTGTTTCTTTTTCAGCATCAGGCTTTCATTTTGCTGGTTTTGACAGGAGCTTACAGTCCCTTGTTGCTTCTACCTAACTCTAGTGGGGAGATTTTTAAAATGTCTTTTTCCACCTTCCTACTTCGTGTGAAAGTCAGACAATGAGTTATGTCCTTAAACATTTTAAATTATTTGTTGAAAATCCTACTTCTAAACCTGATTTTATTTATATTTATTTTATTTATTTATTTATTTATGTTCCTTCAGTAGCCACAACACAGGTTTGCGTTTGTTTTAAATTATTAAAATTCCCTTAAACTGCTTTAATTGGAAGGGTACACACACTATATCTACCCTAACATCTTTATAATCTTGGGTATTGATGAACAAGACCCTACCCTCCATCGCTCTGCCCCTGGCAACTCTCACTGAAAATATTTTAAAATTCAAGGGAGCTTTTCACTCCTCATATAATATGCAGCAACAGGCAGAATTGCAAAGGTAGGAAACAATTTTCTAAAAAAAAATGCATTGCGTTTATTGCGCTCTCCTCATTCTCAGATTTTTAAATACGATGCAGTCTAAATCCCATATGAGATAACAGAATGAGTATCGCCAAATGTGGGTTAAAATGGGATTTCAGCGCACAAGAATGTTGCAATACATCTCTGCAGCTTTTTTTTTTTTTTTGGTTAATTAAATGAACAGTCAGTTACATTAGTAGATCTCATTGCATTTATTGGATTGCAATATCCATAATACAATTTTAAAATCAATTTTACAGATGCGGTGATCTGGATCCTATGCTGACTAATTTAGATTCCCAGTTTGGTTGTACTGTACATGGGGTAGCAAAGTGAATTTGCTAAGGACATTTTGCAGTCCCTGACTGACCTGAAATACATATTTCTGTAAAACTTAAACACAATCTGAACTAATAAAAAAATAAAATAAATAAATAATAATAAATTATATAAACATTATTTACTTATTTATTTTTCAGTAAAATCAATTTACATTAAATATCTCAATCTTGCCTTTTCTGGCTTACTGTTAACTGATGCGTAAAAAAATATATAGGCAGGCATTTTTATTGTTGAAATTCAGCAAAATAATTGAATCTCATGAGAAGACAGACTCCTGCTGTCTCTATCGGGAGTTATTCAGAGCTAGACCGAAGTGAGACAATTCTAATAGCATCTTTCTCGTCACTTTTCGTTCAGACGCAGACCTTGCGTCGCCATAAGCCGTTAAATCCTTAAAACCCGCCGCAGAGGCAGGCGACGCAGTTGAGCGGATACTGAAGTGACAGAGAGGGGCACCGCGGTGAGCCCATATGTCAAAGGGCTGGGGATCCCTGACGTAGACAGATTATCTCGGCGCTCCTGCGGACATGTTCCTCCCGGCACGAGCTCCGCCTGTATGATGGCGCTGTTTGTCATTCTGGTCAGGTCGACCAAGAGGACAACGCTAGGAGCGCGGAAGGCTTTAATACTGCTGAAATGCTTTGTGTGAAAAGAAACGGGTGTAAAGCCTGGAAAAGGCACCCACAATTTAAAAGCCATTAAAAATAGGGAAAGTGGAGAAACCAATATGATTTTAATGTAAATTAATTTTGCATTTAAATAGACCTGTGTATGATAATGAAGAATTTGTAGGTTTTTATATCTCTGTTAGTCCAAATGAGACGTTTTCATGTTTTTAAACACATCTCATAAAGTATAAAATGACTTATTTGTTAGCAGTTAAATGAAGGGATGTCGTTTTGAATGAACTGCATGTGTTAAGCACTTCAGAGATTTACATAGTTTTCACTGAGCAAATGTTTTCTTTGCATTCAGATAGGATAATAGACCACTCCTGATTCTACACAAGAATGGTTGTCATTGCTAACATTCCTGGTGTACGTGGTCTGTAATTATATCCAAAGTGTAATACTTTGTGTGAATGGGATTGACATGTTGGGAATGTTTAGGGAAAAAATTCTTCTGTGAAACAGGAGGAAAGCTGCAGATGGCTTTGCTTGTATAATTTCAGCAAAAAATATTTCAAGTATGTTAAATTTTAAAGATCTCCAGCTGTGCTTAACAGTGTTTGGATTTGAATGGGCTGTCAACATCCCATAATACCAGGGCTTTGATCAACAATAATTACATTAAATGACATCTAACTCAAAGAATGGCAGAGCTAAATGGCAGAATTTTGCAGATCTTATGAACAAAGAAAGAAAAAAAAGCATTTAAAGTCGATAGACCCCATGTCTGTGCGGAAATTTCTAGAAACTCTCAATCTTCCTGTATGCTTCTTGATTTATTGTAAAATATAGATGACTGAACAATTAAATATTAAAAAAAAACTATAGTGTCCACTTCAATGCATTCCTAAAAGATACCCCTAGCTACAACTACAGCATTTGCCAACCCACAACATTAGTAAATAATAGATAATTCATATGTAGACTTACTATGATACTTCCCACAAGCACTTTTGTGGAGGGAAACACATTACTAAAAAAATTCTATCATGTGCCTGGTTGCTCAATGGCTAGAACATCAGGCTGGGATGCAAACGATTCCTGGTTTGAATCAACGGCCCAGCCGCCAGGTGTGTCCTTGAGCAAGGCAGCCTGCACTAGTTCATTATAACAAGTATATGAAATGGTGTAAGTCATTTTGGATAAAAGCATCTGCTAAATGACTAATTATATCCTGAAACTGTACACAACTAACAGCACCTACAATTGCATAATATTACATAGAATATATGCTTGAAATGTGCACTCATGTGATACTGTTTCTCTCGGTTGTATTCAGGTTGTTTCGAGTGCTGTATCAAGTGCCTGGGTGGCATTCCGTACCCGTCGCTGATCGCCACCATCCTCCTGTATGCGGGCGTGGCACTCTTCTGCGGCTGTGGCCATGAAGCCCTCTCTGGCACCGTCACCATCCTGGAGACCTACTTCGACGTAGTAAAAGGCCCGATCGACTCCCTGGATGTCTTCGCTATGTGAGTACCCACGGCTGCGTGAAAAACATACATCTAGCTGTTCGGCCTCCAAAATGTTACACGGAGTGATTCTTTCTTGTAAGATTTCTTCCCTCTTGAGGTATAAAAATAGGATATTAATCCAAAAAGTGGCTCGTAAAACAGCTGACACAGTCCTAAATAACAACACTGTGGGTTACATTACTGTATCTGATTTCTGTGGTAGTGATACGTTTTAATACCTAAACTCAAATGCAGTCAATAAATAGGGACATGCAGGGAACATAATATTTTAATTCATTCAGCTGACTTCCAAAGAGTGAAAAAATGCCCTTACCCTCAAAGGAATCAATGATTCACCTACATAAAAAGACCTTAGCTGACATTAAGAGAGCTATCTGGGAATACTGCCAGTATAAGATAAGCATATGATGCAAAATGTTCCTGGGTTTTTCAGCATATATTTCAGTTTTAGCTATTTTATATTGCAGAATCTCGAATAAAAAGCTATTTCTTTTTCTAACACCAATGCCAGAATGTAGAAATAATGCAGACTGCAGACTTATGTTACCTTAAAGTGTCTACATCCATCTGAGGTACGTGGGACAATTTTTTTTTTTTGGATTTCACCCCTTTCCAGGATCGACATAATAAAGTATGTGATTTATGGCATCGCGTCGGCCTTCTTTGTGTATGGAATTCTGCTGATGGTGGAGGGATTCTTCACCACCGGGGCCATCAGGGACCTGTACGGCGACTTCAAGATCACCACCTGCGGGCGCTGCGTCAGCGCGCTGGTATGTGCGTGCCGGAGGACTCTGGGTGCCCTCGGGTTGCCGAGGCGTGCCATTCTGTGACATCGAGAAACAGCACTGACTGCAACAGCAGTGAAATGTGTCTTTGATAAACCTGTCATTCTGAAGCCGCTGTGCTTTGAAGTTATATTAAATGAAATGCATGGATAAAACAAGCGGGCTTGTACATGGGTAAACATACTAATGTGTACGTAAATGTTAATGTAATGTTATTAGCTGCGATTGATGGGCTGAGTTTTTACTTCAGCGTGTGAAAGGACCTATGGTATGAGTGTGTTTTAAGGCAGATTAAAGCAAATGTGTCTGAGCCCTACGATTCGGTGTGTGTGTGTGTGTGTGTGTGTGTGTGTGCGTGCGTGCATGCATGTGTGTCTCATGCAGTTCATCATGCTGACCTACATCTTCATGCTGGCCTGGCTCGGAGTGACTGCCTTCACCTCGCTGCCGGTCTTCATGTACTTCAACATCTGGACCATCTGTCAGAACACCACCGCAGTTCCAAAAGGCAACCTGTGCCTGGACCTACGCCAGTTTGGTCGGTGATGTTGCATTAAAGAGCACACTGAAGTCCTCTCATTAGATGCAATGTTAGACGCATGGATGAACATATGAAACTGCATCAGTCAACAGTTTTTTAAATGAAAGGACAACGATCTGAAATCTAGGGAGCCGAATGCTAATTTTTAAATCACTGAGAGGTATATGAAGAGTAAATGTCGGTAACTTAAGGTTACAAATGTTTTTTTGAGAAAATTTTTATAGTGCTACCAGATGAGCATGCATCGCAAGAATGCATGGTCAATGTAGTGTTATATAAAAAGGTAAAGTAAAATTCTTTTACTCCTTAGGAGTTTGCTCATGAGTTCATGTTTATTTTTTAGTTTATTTTGAAATAATCTGTTCTCACTTCAGGAATTGTGCCTATTGGTGAGGAGAGGAAGGTTTGCTCAGGATCTAAGAATTTCTTCAGCATGTGTGAATCGAATGAGGTTAGTGAGTGGTGACTTTCCTCTGCAGAGAGACCACTGTGCGGAGATGCCATTGCCATACAGAGCTGGTACACTTTCAACAGACGTCAGTACACCTGGCGTTGTGGTGGTTAGCACCCTTGCCCTGCATCTCCAGGCCTGGGGTTTGATTCCTGCCTTGGGTCTGTGCGTGTGTGGGATTTGCAAGTTGATCCTGTGCTTGGTGGGTTTTCTCCAGGTTCTATGGTTTCCTCCCACAGCCCAAAGAAAGGGTTAGGTTGATTGGTGTCTCCAAATTGCCTGTGTGTGTGCCCTGTGGTGGGTTGATGCCTTGCCTTGGGTGTCCCCTGTATGTCTCCTGGGATGGGCTTACTGCAACCCTTAACAGGATGAGGTGGTATAGAGAATGAATCAATACCCCCTCCATATTTTCACCAGTCAGGCCAGGTGTTTAAATGTATTATGTATAAAGATATCATAAGGCCTGTTTTGAACATAATTTAAATAGTTATTCATCTATCCATCACCCAGCCACTTATCCTGTTCATGACTGTGGGTGGCCTGGAGCCTGTCCCAGGCAGTCTGGGGCGTAAGGCAGGGGACATTCTAGATAAGGCGCCAACCCATTTCAGGGTTATGATAAATATTTAAGACAAGGGAATTCCACTTTAATGGAGACATCAATGTTTTTCAGATGAATAGTCTAAATGAGGTCCTATTTTCTATTACTCCTACACTCCAGCTGGGCAGCTCCCAGTGTTGTGCTGTGTTGCATATTAGACTTCAGAATCCTGCTGTTACTGTGAATTGGTTGTGCCATTTGGAAAATTAAAAATGAAACAAATGTATCAGTAGGAAGACCAGGTAAAGTCACACTCTCACGAGAACCTGTGCTGACTGGTTTGCCCCCTAGCTGGACCTGACGTTCCACCTGTTCGTGTGTGCCCTTGCTGGAGCCGGCGCCGCGGTGATCGCCATGGTGAGCTGCGGAACAGTAATCACTCCCCTTACATACATGTTGGAGCTAATTACCATGCATCTAAAATGACTTCTAAAGAAATCAGGTCCGTCACATTAGCAGCATTGACCAATGGGAATATGCTAATGAAGCATGCTTTAGAAGTCATAATTTCAGTGTCTGTTTATTGCCATTAACCTGTGGCCAGGGAAAAACCCACAGTAATGCATATGAGCAAGACCATAATAGAATCACACTATCGTTCGTCTGAAAAGATATTTAAATACGTATTTGATTTGAACAAAAGGATGTGTGTGTGCGCGCACGCGCGCGTGTGTGTGTGTGTGTGTGTGTGTGTACTGATCTGTGCATATTAAAGCGTTTAATACATTTATATTTTTTGCTAAAAAATGTTTCGACAGAACACCTCCAGTGCAGTATAAAGGCATAGCTTTTCATTCCTGAGAGATGCTGAGCCTTTTAAAATGCATGGAGTATGGTTGCCATAGAAACTGAGACTGCGAATGTGAGAGGCCATTTTCTAAGACGATATGTTGGAGGATAATGGCGCCAAACGCAATAAGTGTGTTGCATTCTTCCACATTGTAATTAGTGTAAAACAGATGATTAGGCTGTTGAAGACATCCGGCAACATTAACCGCTGAGCAAATCTTTCACGTATGTGTTATATAGAATAGAATGTAATGGGAACAAGATTTAACATATAAAATGTGGGGGAAAAAAATTAAATGTAAGCCTTAGATGATTAAATTGAGAACCAAAACAAAAAAAGCAGTTGTTTAACAGTCTAAATGCAGTTTCCCGAACCTCTTAACAAATGTAACTAAACAAGCTTATGGTGTGTTTACCAAATGTTCACACGTAGATCGACATGGCAGGGAAAACTAGGTGTTTCCCTTTTTCGGAGCGTTATAATGTTTTTAACAGCACGTTTGGGCTCCCTCTGCTGGCAGCTAAAGGATACAGACACGCGACAGCAGGAGAATGCTAAACCACACCATCCAAAACGAGATTATTAAAACCAATAGACAATAAGTACCTATATCAATGTGCCATGCTGTAAAAACATAAAGTAAAGATGATTCTGTGTCTGCCAATCTCATTTACTGTTGAACAGGTAACATTTCACAATGTTATACAGCTTTACATAATGATACAACCAGGGTCACCATGGATGGTTGGAAACGGACAATTCCATGGGTGTGTGATGGACAGGGACCCTCAAAAATTAAAACACAACATAATATCTTAATATCACATGATAACACCTGACGTCTTTCATGGAGCACTAAATCTTCAGCATTAGGTCTTTTAAATTTGGAATTTAGGAAAAATAACATTTATTTTACAGTTACTGTGACTTCTTACTTTTGAACAAAATTATATACCCATTTCATTATCCATGAATCGAATGACAGTTTCCAGGTGGTAAGCTGCTTGTCGATATGATATACTTTATCCTTAACATTTATTATATAAATATAGCATGAACTTAATAGCTGCCTTTCCTTGCTATTAAGATTCAAGATAAAAGGTTTTGCTTCTGAGTTAAGTTGGACTGGGCTGATATACGGCGGTCATGCGCAAGCACCGTAACGTCCATGAACCCTACGCTTTCAGATTCATTACCTGATGGTGCTCTCCTCCAACTGGGCCTATGTGAAGGACGCATGCAAGATGCAGAAGTATGAGGACGTCAAGTCCAAGGAGGAGCAGGAGCTCCACGACATTCATTCCACCCGTTCCAAAGAGCGTCTCAACGCCTACACATAAACACGCACTCACACGCACACACACGCACGTGCTCAGTCTTGCGCTTGGCCTTCCGTCTGGAGGGCGGCGCCCTTCACCTCTGCTGCGCGTGTGTGTGGGCGGGGCACGGTACGGAAGCGAGGAGTCCCGATGGAGGATTCTGTCATGGCAACCCTTTACCTCCTCAGACCTGCGCTCACCTTTTGTTTGCTCTCTGCAACTAATTCACCTTTATTTGACTGACCTTAGTACTTTACCTTTTTATTAAATTAATAGCTTGTGGTCTAATTAATTTACTCATCTGTACAACCCATATAATCTTAGTTGTAATAGATTTAGAAAACAACAGTAATGTTTTAACAGATTTGCTTATGTTGTATTTAACTCTTATTTGAAATTGTCTTAAATTTTATTCTTGTGTTTCCACACTATCATGTAATGTTTACAGCACATGCCAATTTAGTGTCTTCATTTTCAAATTAAAGCACCAATTTTTTAAAGATTTTTTAGTCACTGATACTTAACAGAAATTTCCAGAACATCATCAAAAGTACATAATGTAGATTTGCATTTGTCCAGGCCCTTCGATTGTATCCGAAGATGAAACAGAAAAACAAAATAATTTCATTTGAAACGCTTACTTTTTGTGCAAATTTGACGGAGCCTATTACAGAAAGGCTCTCAATATTTGTGTCATCACCGATGAAATGTTACAGAAATATGAGAAAACGTCTAAAATTGTAAGTGATCGAGAAATTGGCAAAATTATTCTGTGAGATGAAAAAAAGTCCTTTTTTAAAGTGGTTTCATGGTTTCATTTATCGCTGACTTTGAATTTGTGTATGACGTACTATGTAGTAGCTATAGACTTACCCATAACTCTGTTGTGTGGTTCTGTACTGCATTAATATGAGAAACATTTTACATCAGGTTATATCATGAAACATCTTGATTGTTAAACATAGTGCTATTTCAAGAAAAATGTATCCTCTTGTGTAAAAATAAATTTTGGAAATGTTGAAATATCAAAGTGTCTGATGGGCATTTGGCACTAAACCTCTACTAAAAGTGTACGGTGTTGTCGTAAAACGATTGTCCCAGTCAAACAAAACTGTTTACTAAGGACTCAAAAGGCATTACATGTTTACAAACGTTACTCCTGACTACAAACCAAACACCACATTTTGGATCACATTGGCCTGGTCATTCCACAGTGATGTTTCATCTGTTGCTTGACAGTTCTCGTTTATGTCAATTTCCAAAAGCTGGTTTTGTGCAGTTATTGAACTGTTGTGAGCTCTTTCTTGGTGTTAAGTGCATTTCTACTCAGAGTTGAGTACTCTCTTATGTTACTAGTAATGCAGTATTGGTTTCGAAAGACCTTGTACTATTTAAATAGATATAGCTGTTATTTGTGGCATGAATACGCATTAAATGGTAATTGTTTTACTGGTCACAAGAATTTTTATTTTTTGTGCAACTGTGGAGTTCCCGCTCTAACAGAACACCATAATGATATTAGCCAATAGCTTTTCATTTGTATTTGTGTTGCTTGTGAAGATTTTTTTTTTTTACTGAGTTGTAAATGCATTCTCATGACAATGTTGTATACTGTAAATGAACCATGCTTTCAGCTTTCTACATCTGCGCATCTTTTGTACTTTCACAGAGGATGGTTTGTAACAGGATATTATATGAATTTTATTTGTAAAAAAAAAAAAAAAGTGTGCCAACAGCCTGACATTGTCGTTTCTGTGTAGGAACAAATTGCTTGCAAGAATAAAATATATATGTTAATAATTATCACGGGTTTTGCTCATTATTTGCATGTGAGGAAAATTCTGCCTTTTTCCGTATATTTCCCCTTGTTCAACTCATTTGGCGTTAGCATAGCGGTCCTCAGCTTTCAGCGTGACGTGTGTGTTGTAGTGATATTTTTTCCTAGGGGGCAGCACATGTAATTCCAGCCCTTAAACCTTGGAGTTGTTGTGTCTCTCAGTCTGCGTGGGTTTCCTCTTGGAGAGAAGAAGAAAAAGATGGACAGAGAGAGAGAGGGAGTGACAGAGAGAAAGGTGGAACCAAAGAGCAAAAGAGTGGGAGAGCGAGGGGGAGACGGTGAGTGAGAGAGAGGGAGAGAGAGAGAGAGAGAGAGAGAGAGTGGGAGGGGGAGAGAGAGAGAGAGAGAGAGAGAGAGAGGGAGAGAGAGAGAGAGAGAGAGGGAGAGAGAGACAGAGAGAGAGGGAGAGAAAGAGA
>JABJVR010012728.1:19714-43712 GCA_025773905.1 Chitala chitala | reverse complement strand
CCCCCCCCCCCCCCCCCCCCCCCCGCCTCACCCTGTGTCCCCACCAACACCATTGGCACATCGGCTGTGTTCCGGTAGCTGGACAGTCGCAGGAAGTAGTTGTAGACTGTCTGGAAGCTGATCTCGTCCTCCAGACTAAAGACGAAGACCACTGCATCCACCCAGGCTGCAAACTTTGGGGGGGGAATGAGAAGCTAACAGTTATGTTAAATCACCAGCCTTAGCTAACCAGGAAAAATTACTGCAGTGGGTACAACTGTAATGTAATAAATACTATATACATAAATACTATATACATTTGTTTACAAAACATATTTGTCATGCAAGGAAAGTAAAATTCAAATAACTCAAATTTGAAGTTTCAAAGACATTTTCTGTAAAGGTCTAGTAAGGACACACTGTAAAAAAAAAAAAAAAAAAAAAAAACTTGGGAAAACATTGCTTCAGAAAGACTTCTTGCGAAAGAAGCTACACCATCTATGAAGATTCTCAGTCGTCCAGGCGAGGTTATTCTGAAAGTTTAGTCATGTCAGCTGGAATTCTTTCTTGTTTATGCAGAAACGTTTTACTCTTTACCAAAAGGCTTCTTCAAGAAGAAGAAGAAGAAGCAGCCATGAAGAACCCTTTTGGTAAAAGGTGAAACGTTTCTAAGTAAACGAGAAATGTCCAGTTGACATGACTAAACTTCCAGACAGCTATGCTGTGTTTACACATGACCAGCAGAGGGCAGTGTATGCACTCAAAAAAAGAGCCGCAAAAAGATTTTTCTAGCCTCAAAAATAACAAACCACCTCTCGTCCGACTGTTTCGCTGCGTTGTCAGGGTTACCGGTGAAAAATGAAGAAAGATGAATGGGCTTGCACTGAAGCAATGTCTATAAGCCTACCGGAAGGTCTAGAGTTACATAAATGTTTGAAGAAGTACATCAGCATCAGAAAAATGAACTTGTCATGAAAAAGATTTTATATTTAGAAAAACCGAGCATTCAGAGTTTAACATACAGCTCATGCCTTTTCCCACAAAGCTAAGGAAGCACGTGACAACAAGCCCTGACCTGATTGGGTATAAACAGAAAACCCAACACCGCTGCCATAAACTCAATGAAGACTGGCTTCTACCTAACTGTGCCACTGTTTCAACCTCATTTCCATTTTCCTCAAAGGTCAAACGGACAGAAAGGCACCTCCTTCAGGGAAGGAAAGTGTTCCCTCAGACTGCTTCCATGAAGCCACGTTTCTAGACTGACTCAAACTCACTTTCAACCCCAGCTGAGGTTAGCCTGAACCCCTCTCCAAAAATCCCAGCAGATAAAAGGAGCCCTGTAGAATACTGGACCATCATCTGTTTTCAACCTAGTAAGTGTACTAATGACCTAATGAGGGTATAACACTTGGTACTTGGGTAAAGGGGAATTAGTAACCTAATGCAGCATTACTGCATCGGCGTATCATGACGGGCTGGTGGAGATGTGCTCGCTTCATATACCTGCCAAGACAACAGGTGGGCCTTATGTAAGGGAACTGCAATGTGTTGCAATCTTCAAATGAATGTGTTTATTTTATTCATGTGGACCACAGAGGAAATCAGATTTAAATTTTTTTCCTCTTCATTTTCAGTGAAAGATGTTTCAACACTTTTGCATACATACAGGTGAAAAAAGCTCACGTGTACCTGTCGTGACCAGTAATATTACAAGTGATTGACCAAAAAAAAAAAAAAAAAAAAAAAAAAAAAAAAGTAGATTTGAAAATGGGCGTGGCTACAAGAAATGTTCTGAACAGAATTATGCGTGCTACCTGTAGCTCAGGTGGTCCACCTTCATCTCTGATGAGAAGCAGATAGCTCTGTCCATCCACCACAATCTCCTTCTTGAATCTTCCTCCTGACAGGAGGCATCAAAGACATTAATGGAAGATCTCGCAACTTCATGCAATGCGTGGCAGCAGACTGGTCCGACATCAAACGCCAGCCACAGTCAGTAAAGGTTTTAGGTTCTTGGATGGGTAAACACTTGTAACCCTGTTCTCAGTCACTGCATAAGAGCACATCTTCCTGACCACATTTAACCTTCTCGAGTATTCTATTAAACAGGACGTGCTCTGGAAATGACAAATTTACATATAAATGACTCTTCAGACGTGTGCAGGCCATACTGCTGTCTTCTGCCAAACTTCAGTGGTGCGCTAAAGGCTGGCCCAGAGGGTCACGCTCTGTCTGACCCCTTCTGTCACAGTCTGCTGGCCCTACACCCCAAGGCAGCTGTCACCCTCTCCCAAACCAAGGCAGCTGTCACCCTCTCCCAAACCAAGGCAGCTGTCACCGTCACCTTCTTATAATAATGTCACAGATTGGCAGGATGCACACAGAAAATGTATTCTTACACACAGGAGTACAGCGGCCAACACAAGCCAGCAATACACACAGTTATCATGAACACCACACACACACACACACACACACACACACACACACACACACACACACACACACACACACACACACACACACACACCTTAACGAGGACAGTCGTGCCAAATCACACAGACCTGAATGATGGGACCACAGTGTATGACATAAGGAGCTACGCATTTCAATTTCTGGCAAAACAGACTCACCTACAAGGCTCTGCTACCTAATCACCACATTTTGGTCATTAAATGGGAGTTTCTTTAAACTGCAAAGTAAAAAAAAAACCAAATGCATAGAGAGGAGAAACATCTAGAATATTCATGGATTTACTGTTGTCAACGAAAATGACCAGCTGAGAAGCTAAAAGTTATTACCTGTTAAAAGCTCAGAGTCTTTAATTATCCATTGAAGATGATTTATGTTATTAGAGTTCATAAGAGAACAGAGGTCGCTGAGGTCAAAGAGTGCAAACCTTTCTTGTGGTTACAGTTGTTAATAACGCTATATAACTATTAATGTGCATACTGTAATTACGTCATAAGCATCACCATAAGAACAAAGATAATTATGGGTAATTATCGCATGATTTGTAAAGCGTTTTGCAGAGGAATTTTAACCGCGGCCCCTGTCACAGAGCAATGTCAAATTGTCCACTTAGTGCCTAACTGGAAAAACGGCTCACCGATTTAAAATTCACCCTGACGCTGATATGCCAGTCGTCCATCTTCCAAAGATACAGATGAAGACTCTTTGAAATGAAGATACTGAACTGGGAAAAGAAACCAAAATCCTCGATTTGAATTTCACAAGCCACGGTACTGAAAAGATAACGGTTTGAAGAAGTATGCTCAATCCCCAATTTAAGAAACAAACATTGTTTAACGGAGAACAGAAAAATAAGCAGTACATCACGAGACGCTGTATCGCTCAGCATTCTAGCAACCCCGCTTCACTTGCCGGTCTTGTGCTGTAACGGGTCACCTTGCGGACGCCTCGTCTCACGTGACGCCGAGGCGCGGGCTGTAACGGATTTCTTACGGGAGTGCGGCGCTGGAGAGGCTACGCGGGAGTGTCGTGTTGCCATGGCAGCATCTCCGCTTCTCTCAACAGGTCTCCTCCTCTAACGCACACGGACCGACAAACATAACGAGATGGCTGACATGTTCCGTAATGAGAAAGATGGAGGGTGGAGAGGGCACAGCTCAGCAATGGCACCCTTCTGCCATTACACAAGAGGCTCTGGCACCTAACCAGGCAGGACTGAGCAGGTATGGAGAACTCCGCTCTTGGATCCTGTGCATCAACACTCCAAGCTCATGAGGTCATGTTCCCTAACCACAGGGGATGGGCCGAGATTACACCAAGCAAATCTTAAATAACAAGGAGCAAAAAACAGGGACGTTACATGTGTGTCTGTGTCTGTGTGTGTGTGTGTGTGTGTGTGTGTGTGTGTGTGTGTGATGAGCTACGGGGGAAGGGGGGGGGGGGCCCACATACAGTTCACAGTCAGGAGTTTGGCCAAAGTACAAAGTCTGTCCAACGAAAGAAAAGACGACCTTTACTTGTAAATAATCTTCCACATTAAGCACGTTGCCGAGGAGACGCACAAAGGCATTGGACACTGAACGCTAACTTTTCCAAAGCCATCGCTTACGGAAATCCTCAATCCTACAAAAAGACGCACATTCCGCTCTTGCATTCCAGCTTCCTGTCATCCATTTTTAGAGCACTAATTAAGCTTGTAAGTTTTTACCCCCCTTTTTATTCTGCGAAGAGGGGAAAAAATGGCAGCAACTAATTACATGTTTCATGTTACACCGGGCTATAATTAGGCAAAGCAAAAAAAAAAAAAAAAAAAAAACACGATAAAACACCATTGCATCCAAGATAGATGTTTAACCCATGGTGCGTCACTGTTTCTCAAACAAGGAACATGAAGACTGCAGGCGTTCTGGGGCCTCTGAACCAGGCTGAACTGTCTCCTAACAAGACAGCGCCTGAGAACCTAGAAGACAGTCCAAGATTGCAGTACTGAAGCAAAAATTAAATTACCCTTTACGGGTAATTATGAACAATCAGTACGGATGAAGGGAATGTAAAATAGGTTAAATATCTTCATCTTCTGCATACACAAAACCTCTCCGCTTCCTGTATGTCACATGTCTGAATTTAAAGTTTCACATTATTTATGTGGAAGAGTTGGCTGCGACAATTAATCCCGTTAAATTAAGTGGGAAATGAATCCTGTGGTGAAACACACACACACACACACACACACACACACACACACACACACACACACACACACACACACACGCGCGCGCGCGCGCTTTTAACCACCAACATAAAAATGTTTTACATTCCACATAATGAGATGAAACCCAGTGTAAGAAAACATGAAAGGTGAGTACACGAATGTGTGCTATACCTCCCTTGGTATTTAGCTAAAACACCTGCCACTTTCATCTAAGGCGCATACCCAATTTTGCGTTTTGTCTTGCGTCAGTAATTGGCAACGGAACAGTAAGAGATGAAAAGAATTTCTGACTTCACTATGGTCCTCTGAACCCTTTTGATTTGAAGTGAACTGATGTGCCAACCCTTAACTCTCCCTCTTATGAAAACGGGGGAAAAAAAAAAAAAAAAAAACATACATTTGTTAAAGCTACTGAGAGACCTATATAGCTTCAATCAAAAGAAAAAAAGCTTACCTGTTTTGCTGTTCAGACATGACTACAGGAAATTAGTCACTTCCAGCCACTACAGCTCATAACAAAAAGTCTGTATGCTGTCACTATACGTATGCTCAATCTGACTGGTCAGATCATTGTCATGGCTTCTTAGACACACCCCCTTGGTGGAAGCTCACCTTCATCAAGAAATCCATTGAACTTTAACATCTCTTGAACTCACCCTCCGGGGACTCCTCTTGGACGTAGGTACCTGTCAGGTATCGATGAACCAAGGCCGATTTCCCACTTGAAAGGTTACCCACAATGCCCTGCGCATAAAAAAAAAAAACAGATTAATATGTCGTTCACTTCAATCAAAATAACAATAATTTTACTGTACATTCAACAAGCCAGGATAAAACACCTACAAGCAGATAGGAAGTGGATGTCAATTCTATCACGTCAGCCTGAATAAATAGTATTTACAATCATCATTTGTTTTAAAAAAAATAATTTAATAACAAACAGTTGTCATTCCACTGAAATGTGGCAATTAGGTTCCTGAAAAATTTGTCTAAAATTCGTCACTGTTACCTAACTAATCCAATGTAAAAACTATTACACTTAGTAAAAGGGGGAATAAGGCAGTCATTTAAGGTGCCCTGTCAATCGCCTGAAAAAGCACAAAACATTAATGATACATTATTATTTCTTCACCAAGCTAAGACAGACGAAAGGATGACAGATTTACTTGCATTCGTACGCGGCCGCGCCAAACAAATGCTGTTTATACTAGTGCACCCTTTCATCTTGTTATTTTGTTTACACCTGCTTTCAAACAAGAACAACAACCACCGCACTGGCACCTGGGAGTGGGGTCCTTATCACTATTTTATCTACCAGTGTCCACCAGAGAGGAGCACCAAAGCAGAAGGCTGCGTCCTCTCTGGTGGACCACGTCTGAGGCGACTTCCCGCTAGGTCTCCACGGCGAACGAGCACCTCTGGTATTCGTGCTGAAAGTGGCGGGAACACAAGCAAACAAAAGAAAGAGATATATCCCCGCTCGCTCTCAGAATCCTCCGCGCACATCTGCTGTGAATAAAATTTGATTCCGAGGTGCAGAACCGAGTCCCTGAAGACAGCGGAGGAGCCGTAGGCCTCGCTTCTCCGTTTCGGTGGAGCGCGACTGGTAGTCGACACAACAAGCAAACTGTTTCACGAAAACACCTGCCCACAGACTGCTCTCATCTTGGGGGGGGGGGGAGGGCTGGAAAAACAATTACTTAAAAATTACTTTCTACATGTACAGAAAAACATCCAAGTCGAGCCACAATCACAGGAAACGAGACAAATCCTGACTGATCAGTTAATTACGTTAAGAAAAACTGTACAAAAACAAAGACACAGCACAGTGGGCCTGTTTTCGCTTTGTCGGTTTAGGTTAGCTGCCATGACTACAGGCACCAACCAGAAGGCGCCAATCACAGCCAAACTCCTCGAAGAAAGTGGATCCATGTACCAAGTCATCCTACCAGATCATTAATGAGTGGTGGGACCATTAAGCTTTAAACCCTTACACCTACAGCTCTAGTTTGAATACAGGGGACACAGCTGAAGGTTTTCATCAATTTTCACAGCACAAGAATGGAGTTAGGTGGTGATGTCCACCACACAAGACGAAGGTAGCTGGAATTACACTACAAAGTTTATGCAGGCAGGAAACTATAGCACAAAAGGAAATAAGAACCCATATATTAACCAGATTACAGATGGCAACACTGTGCTCAAATGCCACCACAACACCGCAAAGCCTGGAAGGGGGGGGGGGTGTCTGTTACACCTGTGCAATATTGAAAGTGGCACCTGAAGAAGGGCTAGTTAAATCAGATGCTTACATGGCAAGCCTGTGTAAACACCCGCCATGAAGGCAAGGACAGCAAGTCTGCAACTTCTTTCTGAACACCATGGCAACAAGCTGCTTTCTGAAGTTCAACTACTCTCAGGCAATTAAAAGATTTGGAGCTAAAAGCTGTGTGACTTCCCCTTCTTTCCTCCCTATTAATTAGCCTGGGGCCACATTAAAACTTAGCTCAGCACAGCAGACATGCTGAAATGTGCACAGAAAAGCCAGGTGGCTATGGGAGGTCTGTGAACGGAAGACATTTCCTTACCTGCAATTTATGTCAAAGACCCAGTGCCCAGAAAAAGGGCTTCTCCACCTCAGTAGAACAGTAAATATACCTCATTCACTGATTGGGCGATCGGTTATAAAAAAAAATGACTCATAGACATTTACTAAGACAGAGATAAGGATTACTTCCAGGTCACAGAACTGCAAGCTGAGTTCACTTAAAATGATTACCAAGTACCAATTATGCCTGGCACACGTGATGGTTCCTAACCGTATATTATTCATGGCTCCGTCTAGACTGGTACCCCCCTGGCGGACGAAGGCGTCTCTTAATTTCCAACGCTGTCTGGTAATTCATCTGAACTCACAAGACTCCACCAAGCCAGAAATCTTCTGGTGGCCATTTTGTGTCTGTTCTCAGTGAGGAGAGCTAAACAAGCAGATTCTGATGCCAACAGTACTTTAGCCAGAAGGGGTGGGGGGGGGGTGGGGGGGTAAAAAAAAAAAAAAAAAAACAAAAACAGGAACACAATTTTACATTAATCTCATAAATCAACGAAAACAGCCCCCATCTTGAAAAGACAGTTTATGCAACCCTGCATCTAAAAATTACTTGTATTATATGAAATTTTAAAAGGTTCATAATAACACTGTTTTCACAAGAAATACAAATTACTTCTTCTAAATATCCAGTATTACAATTCAAATTAAAACCGTTTATCGCTTTGCTTTAAAATGCTTTAAAAGAGATCTTGAGCAGATTTTGCTGTAAATAAAAGGTGTGGAAATTTTTCATTTGTAGCTATGGATGCATGTGCTGGGCTCGCAAAATTGCCAGCCCGACGTCCCGGGGCTATTGTGCCATCCAGTCGGGCTACCAAAATGTATTTCTGCCCTGCCCGTCGGGCTATCTTATAGGGAGGGAAAATATGTTTCAATGCTTTTGCATTATCTCACTAATTTAGTCGGGTAATTATGTTGCATTTAATTTTCGGGCATCGGGGAGCCACTATACATATGTGGGGTATTGGAATCGCATTTGAATGCGCGCTCGCTTTTTCAGTTTCAGTTCGCGATTGTGCGAACTGTGTATAGTGAGCGGCGGTACTGATCTGTCACACACCTGGAACATACACCCTAACAAGAACAAAGAGCAGAGAAGTGGAGAACGATGCACAGGAGGAGAAAGCTGATGATGGAGATGCTGTGCCCTCAACGTCAAGTGGCATCTTCTTATCTGTGACTTCAGTTGATATTTCAGATTCAGAATCTGACACAGACTGAATTATGTTCTATATTGTCCTTACAAGTTCATAGAAATTTCAGTTCAGTTAGAACCAAATATTTGTACTGATGATTGTAATTTGATTATTTTATATGATTTGTGTTTTTACAATGTTTATGATTGATGTTTTGTCTCATTTACAATATTCTATATTTCAAATAATGTCTTTTTAAATTCTGTCTACTTAAATTCATGTTGGGCTACCAAAATCTGAAGAGTGCCTGCCCGGAGGGCTACCAGGGATTTAAAAAATTTGCAAGCCCTGATGTGTACAAGTCTCCTTTTTTACCCAGCCCCCTTGTCATCTCCCCCCAACCAAGCTAGCTCTGTGACCATTCATCTGAAGGTGCCCAGAATCCACAAACCAGCGGGCAGCCACACTTGGGCTGTATACCTGGGTCCACAGGTGGTGAAAGTAATTTGTGGACAGATCCGTCTTTACTGGCAGGCACGCTCCTCTGGTGTCCCTGGTTTATTTTTGGATTTTCTACAATTCTACCCGCTGTTGGGCAATGCGAATTACTTCCAGCACAGCCTGGCCCCAAACTGTCACTCACTGTCAGGGCCTCAGCAGAACTGCCATGCCAACACACCTAATTACAATCACCTGGTTCCTACCAAAGAACAGCCTTGCCAATTTGCAGCCGTCTTTTTTTCTCCCCTCCCTCACTGAAGACGAGAGAGGCGTACCTTTCGTGACGGAAAGGTGTGTGAAGTCTCATCCTAGTGCCCGAACATAGTCACGCGCCGGGATACGGCTCTGGTCGGCGTCACAGGAACGACGCCGTTCAAAACCGTTCAGCGCGGACGTCGGGCCACATAAACTAAGGACAAAACCGTTAAACGAACAGCCTCGCGCGTGCGTTGAACTCACCACTTTGAGCTCCGGGACCGATCGACTTAACGTCCACTCTTGGCTGTTGACGAAGGAGTCTGCAAAAGAAGAGACACAATCGTCATGGAGACTGCGTAGGAGTAACTCTGTTGTAGGAACCACATCCAAGCCCGTGGGTTAACGCTGCATTCCAAAACGCACCGGGTTTAAACTGCTGTTTATCCCCCTGCCTTAGCACTCGGTGCTGAGGGCCACAGACGTGCTTAGGCAGGCAAGGTGTGGTCCAGGCACATGGTTGCGTACAAACTTAACACTCATGACTGAGTTTCAAGCTCGTATGAGAAGGAAAATTCCATATTTTCAGCTGGCACGGTGTATAAATGTGTATACCACATGTACGTACGTAAAATTACAATATTCAAGTGGATAACATTTTGTACCTCTCTTGCTCTCTTTCTCACACACACACACACACACACACACACACACACACACACACAACTCATTTACCCATACTTTCCACATTGTGAAAACTGAAAAAGAGGTTTGCACTGAAGGCTTTAACATCTAGAGTCCTTGAAGCTGCAGTCTGAAGGAGCCATCATGTTTTGCCAGAGAGAAACCAGCTTTCACCGCTCTAATGGCAAACAACGAATAAAGGGTACATTCAGTGACGGGGTAAGCGATTTGGGTCAGGTTACAGCAGAAACCTGAAGTACAATCAGCCATCGCCATCACACTTCACTACCTAAACCAAACCGGAGGCTGTGACGACATTCTCGTACAGCCACAGGAAATGCACCACGTCCCCACTTATCTTCAATAATTCAAATTAATCACATTAGCACCTGAAATTAAAGCAGCTACCCACAGGGCACAGTGCGTACTGCAAACAGTACAGGAAGCAAGATGACATTTCCAAATCAGGGGAAAGGAAGGACAAAAGACAGAGTGTAAAAAACAAAGTCAATACATGGACCCAACTGCAGCTCAAACAGCCCATGTGAACAAGGTGGTGTAAAATGCTGATACACAGCCAATGAGAGACAGAGAGAGAGAGAGAGAGAGAAACAGAGAGACAGAGACAGAGAGAGAGAGGTGTGTATGAGAGAGAGAGAGAGAGAGAGAGAGAGAGAGAGAGAGAGAGAGAGAATCACTCATGGGACCTCAGGATCCCCTACCTTTTGAAACTACCTGCTTTCTAAAGTTCACACTCAGAACAAAAATAAAAAATAAAAAAAAAAATACCACAGACCAATTTTGAGCACTTTATATCACGGTGCCTTGACATGACACTGGTGCTGAAATGACATGTGTGGCTGGCTTGTGAATTAGCTGTTCCTAACCTAAGGATAAGAATCACTCAGTTCACCAGTATTTGCTGGCGTGAAGACTGGGTTAACAGTGTTTATAAGGGAAGCCATTCTTCATCGCAGGTGCCCTCAGCATGCCAAAATGTGGAACTCCTGACAAGCCCGTCCTTTCAGGTTTAAATTCCTACCTCTCCCTTTCTTCTTTGTTCCAAATATGGATCTTCTCACTCCGCAAACAGGTCTAACATTACGAGGCTGCTCTCACCCCAGTTCTTTTAGCAAGCCAGAGCTGAGTACAAGGTGTTCCACTTAAAATCTTAAAGCGTAACAACAGTGCAAACTAAATATTGCAGAGATTGAGACAGCCACCCACAGGAGTGCTACAGTAGTGAGATGGCAGCCTCTGAACAGGACTGCGCAAGAACATTTTATAATTTTGTTTAAATGCTCCGCTTCAGTTTTGTGCATGCTGGCTGGTTTTAAATGGAACAACCAGCATAACCTTTGAACCCAAACGCGGACGGTTTCCGTTTGCTGGTTTCAGATGTCAAAGTCTTTAAACTACACGATGGCAGTCTTTGTCCCGGCACATACCAGAAGGATAGACAACACAACAAAGGAACTACAGTTGTTTAAATGACAATGCATTCAAAGCGTCATCCGCACACTCTGTTCCATTAGTTTTAAACAATGTTGTTTTCTCACGCTGGGGCCTCTCTGGTGTAAGCTTGAAATAGCGGCTTGACAGAGATCTAATGCCTTCCTCGTGTCTGAGTAACCTGCTTATCAGATCTCCTCAAGCACGTTGGGACGTGAAAAAGAGCCCCGAGCAGAACAGAACACAACAGAACACAGCGTGCGAGGTGCATGCTGACCACCTAAGCTTGTGCAGTCGTGCCGGGTTGCAAACATGAAAATTTGTGCACCTCAGTTCCTTAAACAACTGCATTACAGCCCAATCTTATTGTGCAATACTGTATATACACAGTTGGGGGAGCTATTAAAGATTACCCGCCAGTGATGTCCTGAAATTTTCCTATCCAATCACATGATAGGATGTAGGCGTGTCCAAATAGGACAGTCTGTTCTGATTATTATGCAATCCTGTAATTAAGTAATCCTATAATTTTAAAAAATTACTGATCTATTCAGAAAGCGGAGATGACAGACAAATGCAATAAACACCACCCTAACAGCTCCTCTTTGTGTACTTTACGGGGAGAGGACATGTTCATTTCTGTTTCCTGTGTGGGTTTCCAGTTTGTCCTGATTCTTCTCCTTCTGGCTGGATTTTGGATATTTAAGCCTTTTTGTTTCGAGCAGGACAGCTAGCTATTAAGGACCAAACTGCACACATCAACTCGAGAAGTGGTTAATCTGTCTGACTACCCCAAATACTCCTAAGGTAGCTCCTGTCCAATTGAGGAAAACATACGAAACACAAACGTTAGCATGTGCAATCAGCTAACTAATATTTAAAAACTGTGATTACATGCAACACACCAACTCTGATAAAATTACTTACATACATCTGCAAACCTATGTGAAGCAGCCCTGACACAAAGAGCAAAAAAAATATATATAAAACTCACTACCACTAACTCTAAGAACTTTGTGTGTAGAGGCACAACCCTACAGTACATATTTCATCCCCTACAATGGGCCACCTTCGCTTACAACCTGAAAACCTCCCAAAGCACGATTTACACAAAAACGTGGCTTCCAATGCAGTAGTGTAAATTACCTTCCCATGGTCCAACCATTAAGTGTTAACATTGTAGAAGGAGACTGACAGGGTAACGAACCACCCATGTTTTCATGTACCCTACACACTCGAAACGCTGAAGACCTCAGCACTTCAGATGTTTTTGCATGGAGATCTGACTGTACGATACTCCTCAGTTTCTATACAAGAACAACGGTCCCCACTGTCCACCAGGTCAGCCCAAAGGCCAGCGGAAGAACGCCTCAAAATAGATATGCTGGAGAGTGGACTCCGAGGCGGACGCCCTCAGGGGCGGCACTGGAAAAACCCCGGCTCCAAAGCTGAAGGGATTAATTGATCGCGTGACTCACGCATGGTCCGGTTCAAATGAAAACCGGGTCAGAAGACGCTTGCATGCAGGGATGAAGCGAGAATGAGACCATGGACAAGAGAGATGTGTAGTAACTGTTAATGAGGAACGACTTCAAAGTTTCATGACCATGATGGAAGGAAGACACATACCCCTCCTCTCCCCCTCATGTTTGTACTTGGCTGCCTGTAGGATTCCAGGATCGGTGATGCAGATCTTCTAAGCACATTGAAGTTAAAGCCCATCCGTTGTGAACGCAAATACTATAAACAAACGCATGACCCCTAAGGTTAGCTAAACGAAATGGCCACTGGACCCGGTACTGAGCCTTGAAGGTCATTTTACGATAAAACGAGCATGCCTTCTCACTTCTTTTACACCAGCATCTTTCAATTAAATTTCCACTGTATACATGTGGTCTATTACACCGTACCATCCTTCACATCAGAGACAAAAAGTGCTAACATCAACAGCCACAGGCACAGACACACAAAAGGAGATGAACTACTGATGCACAGATTCATTCAGTGCCCCATCACTAACCTGCAGCTTCACTTTGATTTTCTACCGAGGTCAACAGTCTGGCTATTCCAAACTTTTAAAAACAGCAACGCTGCCTCCTTCCAGCGTTAACAAGTGGACACAGTGAACAGAAAACCACCAAAGTCTTGAACAGCCCAAGCCAGAGACAAGACCCTTTGTCTGGCTGTAAACATGCCACAGCGTTTGCCTCATTTTCCAGTCCAGCGCTCATAAGCAGCACTATATAAATCACAATAGGTCTAATTCAACTCTGGGGTGCAAAAGAAAAGATTGGAGAAGCTTTCGGGGCATGGAACCATTCAGGTCAGGCAGGGTCAGCTGTGGGTTCTGCGGGTTCTGACAGAGGCAACCGCAGCATTTCATTTTACAGCACTTCCTAAGGTGACACACGGCCAACCCCTCTGTGTGTTTGTCTCCTTTCCGAACATCAAAGTGAATTACAATCTGCAGCCGTCTGGCTGCTCGTGAAAAGCAGACTGTGGAGGATCACGTTTCTGAAACAAAGGCGCGCGCACCTTATGTAATTACACGCAGGATTACACCTGCGGTGCAGGTAAGCGGTCGAAAGCAGCGCGTGTGCGTGCCTGTCCCCGAAGGATCAGCGAGAGGGCAGCCAATCCAGAGAAAAATCAGCGTCGCACACAACCAAAAGGAGGAACCTTCTGGCACAACACGCCAGAGCATTTTCAAAAGAAAACGTTAGAAACGCATAAAGACTGGGAGCGACACGGGGTAAAGGGAGGAATTGTAAACACCTCACACTGCTCTGAACCCAGACTCTAGAGACCAAGATCATAGATAAAATGGCATTTTCCTTAAATACCTTTTTAATCTATAATTATACCCTGGCTGCCGAATTAGCTCTAGCACCAGTTTCCACAGTTAGTTTTCAATTAAAACTGGTAAATAGAACTCAATATGTATGCATTGCATTAAAAATTGCTATAACAAACAGGTACAGAAGTTCAAAGTTAAACATTTACTACATTAGTGTTAAGTATACTTTAGTACATTATTAAAAAGGTCACCGTAGTGAGAGCACAAGTCTTACATCACAACCCCTGCCATCTTTATCCTGTCATCATGGTTGCAGTGCCTAAAAGGAACATGCTCGTATTATGCAGGTCTGTGACATTACTGTGTTCTCACTATGTTCAGGCATGTGCTGAGCACTGTGTGACTTAGGGTCAGGTTCTCAGGCACTGCCTCAGAGCTGCCTGGTGTTATGTGGGGAGCAGCCTCTCCAGAGAAGCCTTGGAGCCTGCTCGAACCCAGAGTACAGTGACTTAATCATTGGGAGAGCCAGGTCAGCACAGGCGGAGCGCTGTCATTGGTAACACACCTTTTCTGTTGCTGGGTAACCACAGTCTTATTTGGTTCTTGTTTATTCCACACGTAATACAGGTAAAACAGAGGTAGGGTGTGTTAAAATACTTGTCACGTGCAGGAAAGCACACAGGTAAGTGTCAAGGCATCCAATTTTTTTTTTTTTTTTTTTTTTTTTACTTTTTAAAAGATTTTAAAAAAAAAATACTTATTTTTGAATTACAGGGAATGTGAGACAAAAGTGGAACAAGAGAAACAGGGAATGTTACAACCCCCAAAATAACATCAAATGTTACTGCATCGCTTATTTCAAGGCACATTTGAAGCACGTTCTTCTTCAGAATCAGTGAAATGACATTTTCCATAAAAAAGGGACATTCTCCCACGTTCTGCAAAGGAGAACAAATCCCTGCATCCCACAGGTGAAATCTGGACTTGGAGCAGAGACAGAAAACGGACGGCACTGGCAGAGGATGCAGGGTACATTTTCAAATATTACGCAAACAGAAATATCCTGCAGCAGTTGTTTAAATCCAGCCTGTGAAGATACGAACAGCATCAAATTCACTACAATCTTTCCCTCAAGGCATTCCATCTTCAATCTTTTTCTTTTCACACTTGCAAACACGTTCGTTTCAAACAAAACTACTCCATACATTTCATTACTACTCATCCAGAGATTTTCAAACCAATGCAGCTTCCACAACACGGACCGCAGGCCCGCAGTCACACAATGAGCTGCCGTTCAGCTGAACCCTTATCTCACAGAGCCCGCCACAAAGCGGTTATCTGACAGGAAGCGCTGCTATAACTTTGTGAATCACCAGGAGCCCTCATGAAGGAAAACAAAGCACCATCCACCTGCTCCGTGTGCGTCTGGAAGCTTCAAAGCAAGCTTGGGTCAGGCAGCAGGCCGGTTGCCATGCTGATGCTGGTCAGATGTGCAGCAAGAATACAGGGCTGACTGTTAGCCCAGGTCTGCGTATCTCAAACCCTTATCTGTCAGTGCTCGTCCAGTGAGCCAACAGATCGGCATCCCACCTACTTTAATGCTTTCATGCAAGCTGAAATAATCCATCTGCTCCAAACCACTGAGCAGAGGAACGACCATGGAATGGTACTGCAGCTGACAGGAATTTTGCTGCGCTACATTACTGCGGAGACAGATGCCACAGATAGTTACTCGGCCTGGGTTATGTCAGTGGAACTGGATGCCGAGAATGGCGAGGCTCTCGACGCTGGGTTTGGAACCTCCCCCTGCCAGAACACAAAGACTTCAGGAGATGTGAGACATCCACCGATTTAACGTCCAAAGAACTCATCTCTTTGCTGGAATCTCGGTAGTTTAAATCCCACAAGGCTCATGCTGTTGGACCCTTGAGGAAATCCCCAATGCCATTGTCAAATACTCACATGAACAGGGAGGTTAAACTAACATTGATAAGCTAAAAATTTTACTCTTGGCTACAATTTCCACTATCCAGTAAAGTAGGCTTTAATCCAATCGGTCGCCAGTTTCATCCCGAGGCATTATAAGATATATCTATGTCTGAGGGCAAGGAAGGACGTTTCCATGACAATACAATCAATGATAGCTCTCTGGGCATGAAAGCAAGCAGGCTGTACCCACAGCACAATGGCTGTGCCTCTCTACTTGAAAGGAGTCCACTAACGATCTGAAGGCAACGACCTCGGGGGTCTCGGAGAACAACGGGACTTACACGTGGGCACGACCCTGAGTGTCGCCCCTGTCGACGGATGTTGTTGACCCTGGAGCCAGTCTTGCTATGTGGGACTGCAGGGATATTAACTACAGAATGCTCTCACACGTGTCCTCGAGGACAACTGGACAGCAGTGTGTGATATGACATTAAACACTGAAACATTTATAATCTAGTACAAACACAGGCAACATCGGGGGGGAGGGCCTTATATCACTTGCGTCAACATGCTAGTTTCCCCAGTTTTGTCATTACTGGCATGGGAACTGGTCATCTGTGCGATCAGGCTGACACAACACACTTAAAAGGGAATATATGGATTAGCTGCATTGCACTGACATTTGTGTCAGCCATTGCTATAAAGACCACCAAACATGACACAGATGAGGCTTTAACCCTCTTATTAGCCTCATCACTAGTGCTCTGATGTTTGTCCAAGACGTGCAAATTTAGTTCAAACATCTGGATACAGTTCTGCTACAGCTAAGCAGCTTACAGGAACATACACGCTGGGACTGGACCCAACAACCTCCCGGTCACACGTCCACGTCCATCTAATCACCACCTACTTCATACCACATGCGCATTCCCAGTCTCGACCCTTAACCAGCTGCTGTGTTCATTAAACAGGGCTGCTGCCGTGTCTCTGCCCGCGTGACAGAAAACAAATAAAGAAAACAGAATTAAGAACCAATCTTAATTATACAACACCAACTTTCACCTCGGGAGGGAAACAAGAACATCACCCCCACTTCATCTGCTACGCTGTAGGCCATAGTAAATCTCCTCTGGTTTTTTTTTTTTTTTTAAAGCAGACAACATTGCTTAGCTGGTATCTCCATACTCACATTATTACTTAATGCTTGGTGTGGCCAAGTGGCAATATGAGACGTTTCAGTTTGGGTTTTTATTCAGTATACTGGGGTTCAGTCCTGTTAGTGCTGATGCCATTAGTCGGGCCTCCATATTGGCATGATCACTGCTAAACCTGACCCGGGAGAGGCTAAAATGTGCTGTAGTTTTGACCACTGCTGTTTAACAACTAAAAATCAAATCCAGAGTTTAAAATCACGGGCAAAAAAAAACGTATACATAAACACAGCATTTCACAAATTATTCCCTCTCAATGGCAGCCTTGAATGGAAAAAAAGACACAAGCTTACAAGTATTTGTCCTCGGTGCTGGTTTCATTTAACACTGTAACCTTTGAGAGAAGTAGGTCTTTGTCAAGGATATATTGAACTATTGTGTAATGAATCAGTGTTTGGGACCAGGACAATGGCGTGGGGACAGTTATTGTTTTTGTTCCATGTAAACAGCTTTGAGAAATTTGCAATACTGCACAAAGGAATTTCATCATGCACGTTGGAGGACCGCATACCTTCGCTGATGAAAGTTAAACACTGCAGTTATGTAATTACACCGGTTTAATTCTTAAAGGAGAAACTACAACACTTGGTTTCTGGATAAATACTTCAAATAACACAGACGATGCTCTGACAGTGATTCCAAGTCAGCGTTGTGAAGTGTGTGTGTGTGTGTGTGTGTGTGTGTGTCTACTGCTTACCTGCTCCCCAACCATACATTAGACATAAAAGCAGAGGAAGGAAATGTGCAAAGGCATGGGGTGGGAACACCTCCAACGGTGGTCGGGTGGGGGCACACCCCCCCACGCAGACTAAACCCCCCACCACCAGCAAAAAAGTACGCTCAAAGGCTGCCACAAAGCTCACCAAAGGCAGGTAGAGGCAGGTGAAGGGGGAGGGAGGGCTTAACACACCCACATTCCTCAGACTTGCTGCGGTCTCTCTCACACACGCGTGCACACACACACACACAGCATTTCTGCCATGGGCTCTCTAAGTGCCGCAACAGCATAAACTCCCTAAGGAGGTGCCAATCATGAATTCCACTGACGCACTTACTCCTTGTGTACGTTCAGAACTTGCCTTCTCAAAACAAAAGCCCACACTTTACAAACATGGTATAGTGGAGAGAAAAAGGCTCTTGCCTGGGTTACTGATTAATCAGTTACTACCTTCTAAAATTAGCCGTGAGAAGGAAAACAAGTCCACACAGCCACACAGTGAAGGTTGCTTTTAATGTATACAAAATTTAATACAAACTTCTCCCAGCCCTCACAACACAACACACACACAGTCCTTCTATGCATGTCTGATTAAAAAAATATATATGTATATATTCAAAGATTTGACTCAGTTCTACACTGTTGACTGTGTCCTTCCATGCACGCATTCTTGCATCATGTACTGAGTTATGATTGGCAGCTACATAATTCTTTCTGGAGGAAAACCACTGCTTAACCAAGTGTGACTGATGCCTTTGAAGATGTTCTGGAGTGTTATGTTCCACTCTCTGTGCACTCCCATCGCCACACTGGCCTAATGAAGACTTCAGAGTGGACTGAGCACAAGGCCTCTTGATAACTCTGAAAGAAGCCCTCACTTTCAGCAACGCAGCGGGGCTGCGGAGTCACTTAATGACTGCATATATTTTATCCATACACAAGCAAGCATCCTCTCAAAATGACAGTCCATCTTAGGTCTCTGGACACGGAGCTTTCAAAAATAGGTGCAAAGCACTTCATGCCTACAGGAAAGCTGGGATGCTGAAACGTGGCACTTGGGGGCAGAGAGGAGGTTGATGTGTATCGTGATACATAACAGATGACTGCAGTGAGCTCATTCCCCCTGTAGATAACACAGACTGACCGACTAAAACTGCTGCAGTGTCAGTGGGGTGTTTCTGAGACCGCGTGGTCTTATCACACAGGTGACAAAATTTAGCGTGCTCACATAACACCCACCTCAACTTGGCACAGGCCTGGCATTCCAGTGGCACAATCCCGTCGCTGGGTGCTCTGTTTGCCCTCCCGATTTCAGCTTCGGCAAACACGAGACTGAACATGAAAGAACTGGAAAGCTGACGGACCGCACAGAGCAAAGCGTGGAAACAACAAGGACGCCGTTCCCAAAGCTAAAGCAGGAGGTCTTTGAAGTTAAGCAGTCAAACATCTGCAGGTGACCAGGGGTAACCGGCTGCCTGTTCTTCTGTCAAAGAAATGATTCGCTTTCGTCATCACGCCCACCCCTTCTCTGCAAGTGCAAGTATTAGCTAACATGGTTACAAACTAGGTGTTTGCATATGACCGTTTATTCCTGCTCAGCTCCTTTGTGCAGCATGACTGGTAACATACAGAAAAGATGATAATCAACATGAATGCAGGGGCAGATGTTCACAAAAGCATTTCATGCAAACTTGGGGTCCTACGGTTTTAGCTGGTTGTGTTGCAACGCCAGGTATTTAACAGCTGTGACACCTGGCGAGTTCCCAGGTGTACACTGAACCAGATGAGGAGGAGGGTCTTAGTTTCTTCTGCATTTAAAACGAAGCCCTACCTCATTGGGCCTGTTTACTGATAGGCACGTGGGTTGAGGGGCTGAAGGGGGACTTTACAGGAACAAGACTTAAATCCCCACCACAAATCTGACCTTATGCTCTGCTCTTAGAAATCCTGCTACACAGCATAAACACTACCAACACCGGAATATATGAATGGTCCATACTGCACACCTGACAGACACGCACCAAGGTAACTGCACAAAAACAGAGATAAACACAATACCTGTCCAGACACCTTCCTGCAGCAGTCAGAGGAACCCCACAGTTTATTTCATGCCAAATCAAGAGCACCTCCCAAATAAACCAAATTAAGTTTGTTCCAGCTCTTTCAACTGCTCTGAACTCAGGCCAAACACATCCTGTCCAGTGAGGCTTTAATTCATTCTTCTGACATCTTAGCTTTTTGCCACTTCCCACATGGGTTTCAGAGCTAAATGGTGCTGGAAGCAAAAGACTGGGAAAAGACGACGGGGGAGGGGGAAAAAAAGGTAAAAGAAGCTTACCTTGACCATTGCTTATTTTCATGCCAGAGGGTGTCTCTATGGCAACAGACTGTAGCTTTTTGTCCCCAGATGGATGATCTTTGCCAACCTCCTGACTCTGAGAACCATTTTCAGACAAACTGCTGGGTGCCTGGTCCTTTTTCCTAAAGCGGCTGGTGATCAGCTGCCACAGGCTGGGCTCCTCCTGACAAGGTTGGGAGAGCTTTGCCGGAAAGACAGGAACCTCCATCAGCTTTACCTTGCCCTTTGACTGGTACCTTATATGCTGCACCCTGCTATCATCATCTTGGTTCTGTCGGACCGACAGGCTTCGGCCTGTCAGGTAGGAGAAGGGCCGTGTGGAGTGGGCCGCAGAGTCCCCATCACTTTTATTCCGGGCTCGATCCTTCACATCCTCCTGTGACCCTTGCTCTCGCCCTTTCCTTATGCGAAAGCTGAGGCTCCGACGGAGGGAAGCAAAAGTCCGCCGGCTTCCCTCAGGTTTGCCGGTGAGGGGGCCAGACGCATTCTCGTCTCGAACCTGCCTGCCGAAGAATTTCCAACGGAAGCCCCCCCTGAGGAGGCCAGCTCCATCACTGGCGGTGCGGCCAAAGCCAGCTTCTCTCTCCAAGTTGTCTTGAGAGCCAAACTTCTTAAGCTCCAGCACAGTCATACTCACAGGCCGCGGTTTCACACTTCGCTTACGAGACCTGATGGGCACTTCCAGAGGCGCTGGCTGGGGTCTTTCCTCCTTCAGACCTTCCCAGGCCTCTGTCCCAGTGCTCCTGGCCTTATACTGCTGAAGAGCGTCTACAAGGGCCTCGCTGCTACACCCTGGTAGCACACATACGCTATTTGGTCTCTGCAACCGGTTCTGGACGATCGGCAGAGCAGGTTCTGTTGTGTCCAGCGATCCATGCATGCTCACCACCCTCCGGGTACTAGGAAGCCGGTTCCATGGGAACCTTCGCAGCACCACCGGGACAGCAGAGTCTTGCGGTGGAGAACCATCTCGCCGAGGAGGTTCCACACCAGGGCTCACAGTGCCGAGCTCCTCCTGCTCCTCCCGGAGCCGATGTAGCGGTGTGGCTTCCACTGCTCCTTCCCAGGGCACATGAGAGTGCTTCGCTGCTGAGCTCTGACTAAGCCGTTGAAAGAACCGGTCCATCCTCATTTTCCCCAGGTCCCTCCCATTCCCGCCTCCACAGGTGCTGAGGGTTTCTGCTGACGACCGCCCCTGCCTGGGGCACCTGCCTGGCTCTCCCTTAGCGTCTCCCCGCTGCTTTGCTGAAGACATCCACCCCTGATCTCTGGAGTGGTGTAAAGCTCTGCCATGCCCCTCCCCGCACGGTCCGCCTTCCTCTGTAAGGATTACAGATACACGGTACACCACCTCCTGTCCCCGGGAGTTAATGTCTGTGGGTCTGCTAGTTAGCACCACCATGGTATACCACAGTCAGTAACACACACTGAGCCATCCAGAAAGAACACACACAAACACAAACACCTAGCTCTGCTCTCAGGTTCCAACAGCAGCATTCCAAAGGAGACTATAATCCTCTACTTTTTAAATATCATGCGCAACAACTACAGAAACCTTCAGTCATTTCACACTCCACATCAAACTGCTTATCCAAATGGTTTTAGTTGGCATTTTGAAAGCAATGGTTGGTATAATAAGTTTGTTGGTTCGACCTGCTACTGGACAACCTTAAAAGTCAAGAGACACTGAGGAAGAAAACAGCTTTCTAGCTCTTCTTACGTGGAATTAAATGTACTTTCCTGAAGTCTTATGAGTTACATAAAAAAAAACAGGGATGAAGACATTCCTTGCCCAGGCTTGTTGAAAGAGAGGTGTGCACTCAACACCAATACAGACACCTCAGCGGCTTAATCCATCAACTTCTTGAATGCGGTGGGGGCTGAACAAGTTCCCCTCCAGAAGAAACATGTGTCGAGGCCATCGGAAGAAACTCTAACCCTGCGTTGAGGGGAGGAGGGGAGCGGGAAGAGCTTTGATGGAGCAGAAACTGTCAGAATCCCAGAGAAAGGCAGGAGAGAAGAGGCAGCCACGTTTCCTAATCCGATGCGGCAGAGCAGCGGCTGCAGGCAGCTCCACGAAGGCAGGGCAAATGTACAAGCTGAGTAACGATACCAGGACAGTCACCGACAGGAGTTCAACAAAACAGGATCTGAGACACAGCACAGGAGCGTCTATGAAAAGGCACTTTGTATCCTTGGGGTGCCATTCCCTTTCTTCCTCTCTCTCTCTCGCTCTCCCCTGCCCCCCTCCCTCTGCGGATCAGCCACCAAGCGTTTCCTTCCGATCCAACAATCAGCAAACAGGCAAACAAAAACGGGGCTCTTTCCCATGCTCAGAGCCGGGAGAAGAAGAGTAATACAGGCAGAGCCTCAACCCTCCCCTCCCCCTCTGCCCTGTACCACACAGACTCTAGCCTGCTCGCTCGCTCGCTCTCACCCCCCCCAACACTGAAGTCCAAAACAATCATTTACCTCCAGAGAGAGGAAGGCATTAGTTGTAGCTACAGGTGCCCTCGTGCAAAAGAACACTTTGTGAAGAATCTGTCAGCAAAAGTTCCCTGCTATCTCTGACACACACACACACATACACACACACACACACACACACACACACACAGCGAGGGGCAGTGCCTTGTGACTAAAAAGGGGGGGGAAACACAGTAGGCTAAATGATACATATGCTACCAGTTCATGAGTTATTTGGTAAACTTTATAATAGACAGGGCCAAATGGCGAGCACATTCAAACCACAGGCGAAGACGCTCGTGGTTTTATGTCAGAAGGCAGCCAATACGTAGCGTGAAATGACTACAGACTGCAGTGTCAGCAGAGGCTTTACGGACTGCTAGGCCTGTGTTTTGAAGCAGCGTACAGTGCTCCATCTAGTAGTCATCTTCCCAAAGACTTGGGTTCAAAACCAAACGTAGCTTTCAGAAATCCAGCTGGCGCAAAAGCCGCAGGCGATACCTGGGGGCTCGTGCACAAGTATTGTCAAAGAAGCAAATAAGCACTTATTTCCTTCCAGCGAAAAAAGAAGAAAAAATTAATTTGGACTTGCAAATGAACCACCCAGTACTGATCCAGCAATTTCCACCTACGTGCTATTAGGCAAAAATTACAATGTTCTTGCAGCTCCCAAGACACAGAGGCACATTCCAACGTTAAAAGTCAGTCAATGCTGATAACAGCAGCCTATTACCACGCTGATAGTAATAATCCCATCCACTCCAGCTAACCTTTCCAGAGGATTAGACGAACATAAATGCCCAGACAAAGAGTGCAAGAATCGTGTAAAATCACCCCGACACACATTTCACCCCGAGGACCAAAGCTCACGCAGTACCTTACAGTTATAAAATGGCAGGACAAAATAACTGCCTGAAACGAAGAAAAGACTGCAAAGTATTAACTGCAAAAAGGCTACAGGATGTGTTGTGTAAAAAGGACCCACATTCTGGGTGTCTCTTCTGTTGCTACAGTAACCCACAATTCAAATAAATAACACTTCAGTAGAAGCTGTAGTTTTGCATAGTGCTTGTTCAACTTCCTATGCTCTGCTTTCTGGTACTGACAAAACAAAAAAAAAGGAAATGCTGATGTTTTAGTAAATGTTGAGCTCAGGCTTATCCCCCCCACCGGCACACATACAGCTGGATACCCATCTCAGACCCTTACAGTGGGCACACAGCCGGTTACCCATCTCAGACCCTTACAGTGGGCACACAGCCGGTTACCCATC
>JABJVR010012728.1:0-19614 GCA_025773905.1 Chitala chitala | reverse complement strand
CACAGCCGGTTACCCATCTCAGACCCTTACAGTGGGCACACAGCCGGTTACCCATCTCAGACCCTTACAGTGGGCACACAGACAGATACCCACCTCAGACCCTTACAGTGGGCACACAGCCGGTTACCCATCTCAGACCCTTACAGTGGGCACACAGCCGGTTACCCATCTCAGACCCTTACAGTGGGCACACAGCTGGATAACCATCACAAGCCTATATCTGTAGGTACATTACAAGCAGCCCATGCAATAAGCATAGCACACTGCTGGCCTGGGCAGAGTTTGCCAGATCAGGTGGTTCTAGTCTATTTCATAATTCCAGTCAGTAAGTATTTGCACAGGGAGTCAACTTTTTTTCCCGGGTGGGTTTGGTTTTAAGATAGGTGTTGAAAAGCTAGCCTCTCCAGGTCTGCTCTGCCCCCCCCCCCCCCCAAGTGAAAATCCTCTCATGGCTCATGCATGGGTAGTTTTGTATACGGCACAGTAGATGCAAGCTGACAGTACAGCGTACAAATGACACTGTCCTCCTACACAGAGTGTTGGCAGCAAACAGGAGCTGATAGTAAGAGAAGGAAGGCTTTGGAAGGCACAGTGGGCAGCTACAGGATGGAGCAACTGGTTAAACCACCCAGAAACCGACGGCACACAACCATTTACTCGCTGCTTTGCAGCTGCACATCTATATACCACTAAATATTAATAATTGCCATCAGTAGCGCCATCATAACCTTCACCATCACCATCCTCACAATGACTCTACGCAACACAAAATGACTTCACACTCGCATGCATTTTACAGGTGCACTTTGGGATATATGCTATGCTGAAAGGTAGCATGTCTTTTCACAGTTCGGAAAGTGGACTCAGAGCTCGCTCCAGCGTTTCAGAAGAGAACCCACCCTTCTCACAGGCGGGGAGGCAGTGGTGTGGGGGGGGGAGGTTGGGAAAGTCCCATAAAACAGCAACATGACACTTGAGAACGAGCCTGTACCAACCAGCGCAGTGGAACTGGGTCAAACCCAGTGCGTGATAGCGTGGGGAGCAGCGCAGCCTAGTGGTGACGACCTGAAGTGAGCGGTCCAGAGCCCTGCAGGACCTGGTGATGTGGAGGTTCTGGCCTCCAAATTTTCAGCCGCCGCACCCACACGCTCCTCCCAGTTAACCAACACATTCTTCTTTAGGTCACGTCTTCTTCGCATCTCCAAAAACGAGTACGTTTCATGGGACATATCATACACGTGTTGACCAAAAGAAAAATAAACATTTATGTGTTTTATGAGCATTTACACAAATTTCTTGCAGTGGATGTACGATTACAACTGGCTGGCTTTGGTGGGGGGGTTAGCTACTAAAATTGTGACAATACGTACTCCTGCTACCCAGAGAACAACTCAGAAACCCGACCACAAGCATTTACCCCTTTTAGAGAGTATCAGAATGAATGTATTTTTCCAGAAACTTGTCATGTCACATTAAATCTCTTTAGCGAACTGGATGAAAGGAACCAAACAGACAATTCCAGGAAGCAGCTAGAAGTTTGTAGCGTGTTTTACATGTTAACATGTTCAACCTTCAAGCAGCATATCAGTCCTGTTAGACCTGATACGCTAAATCTACTTTTAACGCACAGGCTGTTTGAGTCTTTCATGTTACGTTTAAACGTGAAAGATGCATTAAAAGAGGAAATCGCTCTAATATTTTGATATTCTCTATAAAAAAAAATCTTTAAAGGATGTTTTAATAATATGTAGGTGTGAAGTTTTTAGATGGATGAAATACATGTAAAATAATTAGTTTCAACGCACTTGCTCATTACCTCCGGTAATGCATCACGGATAGTCAGTAGTTATATTTATTTATTAATTTGACTCGTTTGTGGTAGTTCAAAATTTCAAATGAAAGTCTGAAGGGTGCACGCAAGCTTTCCCAGAGGCGCAAAACATCAACAGGGGGAGAAACAATTACCAAGTGTCATGTTTATTTCTTGCTTAAAAGCATCAAAAAAGGAAAAACTGATTACAGGAATATTACAGTAAATGTTTTAGAATAATAGCCATTCTGTTTAAACTAGCCCCACTAATATAAAAAAAAGTTGTGATCACACAAGTTCTATTAAAATATTACGTTATGATAGCTGTACGTCTGTGGACTCTGCCTGACAACAATCCCAGAAGTCTCCACTGATCCCACAAACTTCGTTTGTACCATTTCAACATACTTTCCATGGTACCGTTGAGACTGGCTCACCCTGACCACTGCATTAGCACACTGTTACCACTTTAACACCCCAGGACGAAACCTCCACAATTAAATTAACACAAGAATACAAGCATCAGTCATAACAGGCAACAACACGGTGCGGTGCTGTCACTGGCCGCAGTAGAAATAGAAAACAGCTTGTGATTTATGAATACCCCTGTCCGTATTATAGGGGGGGGGAAAAAACTGCAGACATTTAAAAAGCAGCTGGGAGCATAAATAACAGGTTTGCAAGGAAATACTGGTCAAGACTGCCAGATTTATTTTTTAAAATAAGTCCCATTACTCGTTGTGGGCTCATAAGAAAAGCCCCCTCCCCTGTGATGAGTTGTGTCATTTCCTTTTTGGCAACATTTGGTGGAATTCTAACAGTCGGTTTTTTCCCAAGGATGGGAAAGAGGTAGCTAAGGCAGGAACAAAGAGCAAGATTCCTTTGGGGGAACGGGATTCACAAACAGTTGAGGACGCTGGTGTGTACCCCTAAACTGATAATGGAATTTGTGCTTTATTTAACTGTCCTTAGTTCTAAGATCTACAAAACCCACTGCCACACCAACGAAGCACTGGCTTTGCAACATGTCCCAGGAGTGCAGATGTTTTCCCAGGACCGTGTGACTCCTGCGTTAGCCAGCCGAGAGTCCACAACAGGGCGCAGGATCCGACGAGCAGCCACGTGAAAAGCACCTGCTGCACGCCGGAGAGGGGAGGCCGCGGGACAGAGCGCGGATGGGAACCGGGGGTTGCCCTGACAACGGCGGAGGCGTACCACAGCTGGCATTGCCAGTGGCGCATTCCAAAACCGGCGCGCTCCGTGCTTCTTCTAGAAAATCCGGTGACCCAACCTGACAGCGGGTTTAGCAAATTCCAAAGGCATGGTAAGACTAAACCCAAAAGTGTGTGAACTCTCTCCCACTCACGACTATGAGCACTCGCACTGCTGCAAGACATAAAACCACAGAAAAAGGTATGAGGGAAACAGCAAAACGCTGACACACAGAGACAGGCCGCCGTGCTCCAACGGATCTGGAGCACGCTGCACAAACGTGGGCTTTGTGGAATCAGCCTGGGAATTGTTTAGCTGGTGAGTAATGCTCCATGGCTCTCACTTTCTCACTCTGTTCCTGATAAAATCTAAGAATCTATGTTTTTTTTTCCCCTTGGGGAGGGAAATCACCTGAAAAGTCCACAAACCCTGGGCCAAAATCTCCCATAAACCTCTGAGGTTCACAATAAACAAAGGTCAGTGTTAAAACCTTAACTACTTGGAGAGTAAGACACTAGGTCATAGACTAAGTGGCCCAGAGGACACCTGTTCGAGTTACCTGAATCCAGGGAGCAGGACTTGGGGACATCCTCCGCCTCGCTGGGTATCAGCTTGTCCTCATCGCTATGTTGCAGGTGGTTAGGAGATCGGCGAGAACCCCCAAAACACAGCAGCATGGTGCCTTCCTGTGCCCCCCACCTACACGCCTCAGAGGTGGGCAGCCAGGCTCACCACCGCCTGGGAAACATGCCTCCGCCTACACCTACCAATCTGAAGCAGGAATACCAGTAAAATCCCACTCTGCCATTGGTTTCGGACGTCGGACAGCCTGACCGACCTGGTTTTGTTAACCAGCTACTTGAGCATGTAGGACAAAAGATGTTCCTCTCAACACCCCCCCAAATCCAAAGACCTACTCCTCTAATAGAGCTAACACAACACACAACACATAGACACACGACTCCCTCTGTCTCAAACTACGGCCGAGGAGGAGGAGTAAGAGAAGGGCTGGGCTGGGGGGGGAGGAAATGTTGTGTCAGGTGTTTGGAGCCCTTTCTGTTGAAAGTAATCGCTGGAGCTTGGGTGGGGGGGGGACCACCCGATAGGGTTATCCTAATCCCTGTGACCTGCTGAGATTCTAGCAGGTAATTAGGACTGACTTCCTGACAGCCCTCAGTCCTTTTCTCACAACGCTGTGTTCCTTTTGTGCTGTCCTTTGCGCACGCAGCCCATCTACACATGCACGCACACACCGAGGAGCGCCTGCATGTCACACATACCTACGCTACCTTGGCTGGCGCCTCAATTTCCAAAGCGTACGCACGTGTCCGCACACACGCTTTCGCCTCCTCTCGAGCACCGTCGGCTGAAGGAATCTGAAAAACCAGCTCGGCATGTCTGGTCTGCTTATCACTCTACCTCTGTGTGTGTGTGTGTGTGTGTGTGTGTGTGTGTGTGTGTGTGTGTGTGTGTGTGTGTGTGTGTGTGCGCGCGCCACAGGAGGTGCGTCTCACAGGTCAGCGTATCACAATATTTACAGATATTCTGCCGCGCGTATAAGGGACTGCGAGGCCAACCGAAACATGCTATCTGTTAAATCAGAAAGGCTGAAAAACCCATACCCTTATCTGGCTTCATATTCCCCAGCAAATCTTCCTCCCACCGATGACTCTTAAAATTCCTGCTACAGCACGACAAAGTACAATGAAACAACAGGTGGTAATGGTGGTAAAATAACTGGTATTAACTGGTTATGCGAACGTGGACTCACGCTGCGTGACAACGGTACCTCCGAAAATGGAAAAATGTGCTCAAGGAAGTTATTAAAAAACAAAAGAGCCCCAAAGCCACGACGTAGACTAATCAAAGAGAACAATGGCATTTAATGTATCAAACTCTATAAAACAGAGCTTGTACATGGTTAGTTAATAACATGCTGAAAAACCAAGACAGCCAAACCGAAGGAAACAGAAAGACTGACAGCGGAGTGCCAAGCCCCAGAGAGCCAACCTCACCCACTCTTACCCCAGCAATGCTGAAGATGGACAGGCCCTGAGGCACTGAATTGTTTGCATTGTTTAGGTTATGTTGTATTAACGTTTGGGATGCCAACATCGCTGCCTTGGGCTTTGTCAAGAAGCGTAACTGGCTCAGTCAATCAAAGCACATTTTATACAAATCCTAACCATTACTTTAAAAATAGCCACAGTAAGTATGGATGATTTTTTTTTGGAAATTGTAATTTTCAATGTGATGTCCTGACATTATTGTAAACTTGGTTTTGCGTGGTTCTGATACCCAAGGCTAAACAGATGTGCTGTTTGCAAAAATATAAATAACAGGAGATCAAAGTGGTAAACTGAGCATTCAAGACAACAAATTAACAGTGGCTGCACCGCCGGACATCTCAAACTGTCCTGTAAATAGCACATTTTTTTCAGCAGTCTGCATGGAAATTTGTCTTTGTTTTAATTAAAAGAACGTCTAAGTAAAATTAAACTATTTTATGGGAGACGTTATTAAAGTCTCATTATTACTTTTCTTCTTTCATCCAATTTACAGCACGGCCAGCTTCGTATAACAAACAGCGACCGCCTGTTTCCCGCAACGGTTGTGCGCCATCGGACCACAAGGGGGCACTGTTGACACTGAAATGACAGGCGGCGCCACGCCTCCTGCCCCGCTAACGCACCGCGATGCGGCCTCTCGTTAGGCTCTTGCGTGTTTATGTAAGCACGGAGTCGCTAGTCCGCGGGCGTTATAATCTGGGCGTAAAATCAAGACACCCAAGAATTTACTCTCTGTGCATACGAAAGAGGTGACCAAACGCTGCAAGTCATCAGATTTGCGCAGAATTAACTTTTTTTTTTTTCCCCTGCAACATTATGTAAGAGAAACATCTGGTGGAAAAACACAATCTAATGGGATAAAAGCAGCATTACGGCTGCAGTTGAATTCATCTGTTACCCAATAATAATAATAATAATAATAATAATATTAATAATGCTTCGAAGATGAATTAAAGTGTAATTATGAAGACTAAGAAAGCAGCGGACGGCCACAAGTAAAGATATTCTGGCCTTTACAATAAAGTCGCAGAATTTATTGGTGCCTAGTAAGTGTACTGCACACTGAAAACCTTCTAGCATGCTCTGTTAAAACAGGACAGAAAGAATCAAGACTCTGCATTCAAAGCTCTGAATCACCCCTAAGAGGAAAATGAGGATCTCTTAAGAAAAAAGGAACAAGAGAGAGAGAGACGACAGGAGCAGCCTTAGTCTATCTGTCAAAGTAGGTACACCAAAAATCATGACTGTCTCCAGCGGCTCTCCACCCCGAAAGCTGCAAGTTCATTCGCTTCTCCGCACTGCAGAAGAGGAGAATGAAGACACCGATGTCACGGATCTGATGGACGCGAAAACGCGGCGCCGGCTTCCCGAGTCTTGAGCTAATTACTCCGGGATCCATGCACGTCTTGTATTCTTTTTTGCTGCGAATCCGCCTGTGCGCCGAGGCGAGGGCGTCAAACGCCGGCTAAGCATGCGGCAAAACATGCGCCGTGGAGATGGAGTGACAGACACCGGCGTCGCTATAGATCTTCTCATGCGTGTTTAAAGCATGTGCTCCACGTCTGAAAGGTACAACCATTGGGTGCGTGAAGCTCCGCACCCTCTCTGCAGGTGAAGTGGGCGTCGCTTACTGCCTAAGGGGGCGTGGCACATCTTGAGGCCAGAGTGACAGCAGTGTAGAGTCAGGGTCACTTAAGGTTCAGGGGCCCATAATGACTGGCTTTTATCTGTCCAGATGGTTTGTTGTTTGGCTAAAGGCACCAGGTGCTACGCAAGGTGGTGCTAAGGAAAGGGCTGCTATGAGTAACCTGCATGCCGATCGTATTTAAATATCATTAGGTCTTCCTGCCCAAATTATATGTTGCCAGCCAATCCCTTAGCTCCCAGTCCCCCATCCAGGGCTGAAGTGGAGGCTCGACCAGCTAACGTAGGAGTCACATGGTCTCGGGAATACATTTGCACTCCTGGGACAGTGCTGAGTTGGTGTGGCAGGACACATGACTCCTGAGGTAGACCACCAACTCTCCCCCAACCCCCCCCACAGAGGAGTATATATGTTGGGAGAAGGATAATAGAACAGATGCCACGCCCCCCCCCCGACATCCTCTGGTCCTGCAGGTGCAGAAGAGCTGGCAGGGCTTTTCTGGCACTTCCTCCATAGAACTGCAGTGGAGGGCATTAATTGCTCGAGGTCAGAGTTCAAGTGAAGAGCCTTGGCGGTGCCAGGCCTCCGTACTGGGCCATTACGGTCACCATGGTCACCAAAGCAACGCGCATCAGCATCTACAACTGTTAAGCACAACTGAGATGACCGCTGCATTTAACTCCCGCCGCACCATTATGCCTTTACCAACCTGGCACCTGGGAGGCTGGCATCCGCAGAGCGCGTGCGTGCAGTAGACGGTGAGATGTCATGCCCGGGGGGGCAGCACAACTCTCGCAGTAGGTACGTCCTCAGTTGCTGGCTCATCAGTACACAGTGCTGAATCTCACAGCTCACGTAAAAACCAGCAACATTTGTCCTGAAATGCTTTTTTGGAAGACGGGTGGGGGGGCAAAAATTTGGGGGTGGCAAGCGGAGTGGTAGAACACACTCCGTAGAGGAGGCAGAGCAAAGAGTGAGACGGTAATGATGCTTGGAGTAGTAGAACTAAGCGTGGGTGCTGATCTTTTTAAAATTCAGATGCTCTCCCAAGCCTACACGTCACCAGTCTTCTACCGCAGAGAAAATGATAGGTTTAAGGACGTCAGTGGGAGGCTGGGAGAGGGGGGGGAGAAAAAAAAAAAAAAAAAAAAAAAACCAAAACCAACAACAACAACAAAAACCCAACAAACGAAAACCTTGTTAAGGGGGGAGTGCGTGTTACCCCCCGTGGTTTGTTTGGCGGGTAAAAAGCATGTGAGCTGAGGACACCACTGGTTGCCTTGGGAATAGGTGACTTCTATTGGCCACCGTGTGTGTGTGTGTGTGTGTGTGTGTGTATACACATGAAGGTGCATTTACACGTACCCTATGAATCCACATCACAAAGCTCCATGGCTCAGTACGGGATTAGAGCCAAACCCAGTGCGTAGGTCTGTGTGCACTACATGTACAGCAGAATGCGTACAGCTACGAGGGGGAGGGAGAGGGCCACGATGCACGGCCTGATGGGAAAGGAGCCAGGAGTTGGGGGAGGCTATGAGCTTCGGCTCAGCAACCCCATGTGGGCTTGCAACTCTCATTGGTTCTTGTTCTACTGCCCACCTTCAGCAAGGAAAACCCTCACAAACTACACTTCTACACCTCCGCCCTGACAATCCCCAGGCTTGAGTGCAAGCTTCCAAAGAAACGTTGAAGCAATGTTTGTCCATATAGAGTAACGTTTACGCAAGTGAGCACTCGCATTTCCGTGTGTCTTACAGCAAGTATGGTACGGCACGTACAAAATAATAATTAGTAGCAAATGAGTTCTTTGAAGGCCTTGACACCACCCTCCAGCTAGGACTGGTGTCAGCTTCTCAGTATACGGGCGAGGGCGATGCCAACCTGCAGTCAGATCGGTCTACATCTGTCCCCGAGAAACGGCATTGCGTTTAAGCCAGTCATGAGGGAAAAGACGACGCGTAAATGTCATCGTTCACACGTCTGTCACGTAACCGTTCTGCGTCGCAACGAGGCAGGTGACGTAGCAGGTCCCTAGAGGTGGTTGAACATAGTGAGGAGAAACCAGGACACAGTCCAGTCAAAAAAAAAAAAAAAAAAGCCAGTCACCTGGCTGTTCAGGGTTGGGGGACAGTTCTGCTGCAAGAAACACCCTTTGTGCACCTGCTGCTTGCTCCTTGGGGGGGGTGTGAACCTAAAAGTCTCAAAACACAGAAGTGGCACAGGAGTGGCTCAGGAGTGTCAGCTGAGCTCACAGCGATGCGTGGTACGACGCATGCTACATGCCTTTACGCCCAACGTCACATCCCTGGTCACGCACCGTCCCTTCTGTCCCGCTCCCTAGCGACGTCCTGCCTCCTCAAAGGCCCTTGTGCCTCAGCAGCGCTCCTGTCTGCCCAACACCCGCACACCTACCGGCTACATCATTCTCCCCCCGCCACACCACCGTTCACTCTTTCAGCCTTCCCCGTTGCCTCAAAAGAACAGCCAAATATAGGGATGGATTCAGGCAGAGGCACCCGTATAATTTGTGCCTTTTGTCTGTCTTCCTCCGCCGCCCACGAGCGCAAAGACAATAAGCAGAGAGATTCATTATGGGGCTGACAGTGCCATTCATATCGCATGCAAAGGAGCAGGAAAGCACACTCCTGAGGGGGCAAGAAAGCTGCCGCATTCAATGCGACAAACATAAACAGAAACATGACCGCGACAGAATGAAGTGCATATATACTTATACCTGTAATGGTAAATGTTAGTGCGCTTGCGTGTACCCGTAGCTGGTGTAAATGGATAAAAATTAGGTCATGACACAAAACGTACACAAAATTTTATTATAAATAAAGGATCAGAGAAGTACTTTTCAGATGAGAGTCCTTCATCAGCCGTGTTAACAAGCTCCATCTCGGTGACGCTGGGGCAAACACGCCTGGCGTTGAAAAAGGGACTAATTTTAGAATAAACGTGCGCCGGAGAGAGCACGTGCCGCGGCACGACGGCACGCGGTAGGCGAAGAGTCTCCCGCTAGTGAGAGAGACTCCCGATTAAACGGCCCACTGGTAACAAGGAAAATCGGGGTCAAAGGTCAAAGGCCAGGTGTCGGAGAGGAATTCCCCAGGCTTCGGCAAAAATGTTGCATGCCTGCAAAACTGTGAGCATCGAGTCATTACAAATATGTTATTAGTGGTCTTAATCAGCTCACTCTGGTACTTATTAAAACCTTTTGCAACACAATTGTATACCTCAACAAATACCTTTTCCATGTTACCGCTGCCTCGTTACCGGTAAGACTCGGGCGTTTTGCCTGCACTGGTTATTTTTCTAGTGACAAGCCTCATTTACAGGTGCCGAGTGAAAAACACTGGAGGGTCTTGTCTGATCCTCTGCTGACAAATGCAAAGCTGGCATGTTTCCCCTTAGCCAAAGGGTCCCAAACTGCAAGGTATTCTGGGATACGGATGTCACAGACTATAGTAGCACAAAGGTGTGTGCAAAACAAAATACACCATCATATCCCCTCAGTTACGTCTGTGCTGGTACCAGAGACCTCAAATAGGAGACAGCTTGTTTTTATTTCTTCATTAAGCCCTCCCCAAACACCGCATGTTGCCAGGTTTGTCAATACTCCCTCGAGAGAAACCGGAACCGACATCTATTGGAAATCCCTCCACGTCCCTCACCCCCCCACCTGACACTGAAGCTGCTCCTTCTTGTTGAGATCCTGATCAAATTAGTTTTGAATTTTCCATCCAGTTTCCCCTCACTGTTGGGTCTGCCCTGAGCCTGGCAGTAACTTCCCAGAATCAGTTTGTACCAATTCAATTCTTGCTCATGGCACAGGAGGGGGGCCAGGGGGGGAACAGACACAGCAGTCTTCTCTTATTCATTCCTCACTGCCAAACAAACAGAGGCGTACATCCGAGCCCTAGTAGTACTAGGTCTAAAACTTTTTTTGTGTTTTCTGCATTAATTGAAGAGGCTTCACGCTTTGCTTCCCCCCCCCCCTCCTGTGGAGGGTCTAGCAGCTCATCAGCCGTCACTAGAATTAACCTTCAGACACGTACGCCCAGGCACGGTGATGGTAGGGGCTGGATTAAGGTAATGTTCTCTCTTTACGCGCAGAAGCTGGGACGCGCGCCAGAGGGGAGCGAAGAGTAGATGACAAATGAGGGACTCTGACTGTCTCAGTACAGCCCCAGGCCTGGCTATGTCTGGACAAGTTCCCATTACACACTGTAGGGGGTGCAAAAGAGCTCTCTCCTCCCCTCTCTCTCCCCTTCTCCATCTCTTGCTCCCTCTGTCCCTCTCTGATGCCCCTCTCACTCCCAGCTCTGTCTCCCTCCAAGGATGGCTGGCCTTGCTCAAAGGCTCAGTAGAATTCTGCCATCGTAAATCACACACGGACCAGGCGTCTTGCAGGCCTTCAGGAGTGTCACAGCGGAGGAACATGCTGCTGTCTACCCACACATCCACACACACACAGCCTACTAAATCAAAAACACCCACCAGGTTGGAAGCCTGTGTCACCCACTGCTGTCATGGTCCAGAGAAACACAAATGACAGGCTGCAGTGTTACCTGAAAGCAGTCCTACACAGACCTTCAGCTGGTCAGCACAGTCCTTCTCCAACCTTCCCTCCATTAGGGTTACCACCTTCATCTTTCAACCGGTGGGTGTGTTCCCACCCATGCAGACCACAGTCTGAAGAACAAAGGGAAAATGCTGAATTTCTGAATACACCCTCTGCTCCATAAGGCCTCTGGTACTCTCTCCATGTTGTCACGTCCTGACAAACCTCCTGTGTCCTCCGGAGATGACGCCACTGAAAGTGACCTTGGGATGCCGAAGTCTTTTCCAAACAGGGAGAGTCGTTTAATTACATGCAACCAGTGGAGAGCGTGCTCTAAAGCCACTTAAATATCTGAACGTCTGATCTGCCAGCCAAAGTTCAGAGGAGGGTCAGCAGGGCAGGCTGATTTAGTGAGCATTCATGGGTGGGGGAGGGAGAATAAGGAAGGAGAGCCATGCGTACCTGACCAACAGCAACGGGGGGAGAAAAAGTCAAACGATTTTGCTGAATACAGAATTCTTTCTGTCTCTTGAGTACAGCTCGATTCGATCTGCTGCCTCCCCCCCAATTTCCCCACCCCACAGTGCTGTCTTTACTTCACTTTCTCAACTGAAGGCCCACAGCTAACAACCAGCCAGTCCTAGTACACTGCCAAAAAAAAAAAAAATAAAAATAGGGAAAGGGTTTGCAAACAAAGCGTGGGGGGGGAGGGGCAAATCAATACACACACGCTTCGGTACGGCTTCAGAGTTTCCTGACTCACTGATCGCCGAAAGGGCAAAACACCAAGGTCACTTAGAGCAGGGCCGCATTACCATTTTTAACAGCTACATGCTGCTAAGTTACCCCACGTGACATTAAGTCAGTTTTTTCTCTTTTAGGAGCGAGTGACTCCCCAGTAGTCATCTTCATTGTCAGCACGCAACTGGTTCTCCTGACCTGCCTTTAACACCTGCAGAACTCGCTGCCTCGAGAGGCAATTTTCTTAAAAAGTAAAAATAGCTACAAAAGAAAAACTACTACTTATGACAATGATGGATTAAAAATAAAAATAAAAAAACAGCAAAGAAAACAACCATTTCCTCTTTTCAGTGTTCGTTCAACTGGAGGGCAACGAAAACACTGAATTACCTTATAAGTACGGCACAAACAAATTTAACATGGACTACATAAATAAACTCCACTGTACAAGCGTCACTTAAAATCATCATTAGACTCCTGCTGCAGCCTTACTGGAATATTTTCTTGCATAAGAAAAACAAGAACATAAAACAAAAGTGAACCTCCAGCTATTTAAATGATTTCTTACGTTCCCTTGTGCTCTAAACAGCTTAAGGAGGACAAATTGGCATTTATCTTCATACACGTTTGCCAGAGTCCTCATTACCGACCTGAAGCGCTGCCACCCCGGGAAAGCCTGCCCTGCCCGTGCCCACGTACCAGCGATACGTGGGCACAGGATTCCAGTATGATCCACACTCGCAAACTGAGAAGAACCTGCATTCAAGCAAAAGAGCTCCACTCAAGCTCATGTTGATACATGGACCACGCCCACTGAACTGAGTCGACCTTCTGCGGAAGGTCTTCTGCCGTGATGCTGAAAGATTCCTGACAGTCCAACTCTCTGACTAGCTCAGAATGCAAGCTGTCAGTGGGAGCCCTTTTCGTCTCCATCATGCATCATTTATAAACATCAGCACTGCTGTCATAGAGCTGCCCTTTGACCTTTACACCCAGGCTGGCTCTCATCAATATACAACAGGCCCGGGACAACAGGAGAAGACAGCCAGATGTGCCTTTTACTTATCAGAAACAGAATTTATATTCCTGTTGTGTCTGAGCTACACAAATCCATTCAGCACAGCTAACTAGGGGATTATGTCCAAAAATCTTATTTAAAAAACGACAGATCAAGGTGTTTTTGACTAGCACAACGCACGCAGACGATCAGAAAAGCCTAGATGTGAAGCAGTAACGTTTTTCACGCCTGGCTCCCTCGCCCCTCGTGTTCCACCTCACCTGGGAATCTGGAAAATAACACTGGAAGCTCGGTTTCCAAGCAATGTCCTGAACTCAGGTCAAACCAGCACTGCAGTATTGACTTTAAACCTGGACTGAGTTTCCTACAGCTAGAAAGCAAAGGGATTTAGCAACACCAGAGGGCGGCTCCTAACCACAAGAACACGGCCCAGTCACGGAGAACACAGGATACGTGTGAATTAGCCAAGTCCAAGCTCAATCACTGGCTTTATTCACCTGAACGTCCAGCTGACGAGGGCCATGTTCCAAACAGCTGAGCATGTGATGCACCTGCATCTATCCAAGGCGGCCATTTTGCCTGTGCCCACCCTTAATGACCTTTCACCCCTAGCTGAAGGTGGTTGATTGGGCGCAGAAGAATACTCAGGTAAGACACGCTCAAGTCCAGGACATATCAGGTACAGAAAGATGAGGCAAGACAGCCTGGGCTCAAGACAGCCTGGGCTCAAGATCCATTCAACAGTTAGCCTCTTGAAAAGATATTCAGGCTAATTAACCAAGAAAGCAGTGGGGAGGGGTGGGGGGCAAATTCAGCTATTATAAGTGCTTAAATCTTAAATTTAATTAGTTATACTGAATATGAAGTTGGGCCACATTTATAGAATGAAATGCTATAAAGGCTTTCATTTGCACAGATTTCATTGGGAAGAGAGTTTAACCACAGAAAAGCAGTCATACCAAAACACGTAGCCTGACAGCTGAAGCAGGACAGTGTCTGAGTCAGTGTGTGTGTGTGTGTGTGTGCGTGCGTGTGTGTGCGCGCACTGTTTCTCCACAGAGAGCAAGGCACGTCAATAAAAGCTAACGGACCCACAACGAAACGGCAGTGAACACAGTTGATGCGAAAACAGCATTACCCCGACAACAGAACGAGGGGGTACTGTGTGGACGCTTGTGGCGAAGCCCTTCCTCAGCGCTGTTAGTTTGCTGACAGACTGCTGACAAGTTGTTGTGCAAAATATAAAAATATATATCATGACGTACCATAGGTTAATAGTAGATAGCATATGCTAATGTCCTATTACTGCTTTTTTCTATAAGTATGGGCCATTAATAATGATTCTCTGTAAGTGGGGTAAGGAAGCAGGAAAGTGAAGGCAAACTTTAGAACACACACACACACACACATAATCTGAAAGTACAGGGTTAGGAATCATCCTTCAAAGTCCAGTTTTTTTTTTTTTTTCTTGCTGCATGACGCAGTTTATGACGACCTCAACTTTCGGCACATCTGCCTCAAGGTGACATCAGCCTGGAGACGCCAGCGTGCCACCAGGAGAACCAGTTGCTGGTTAGGTCCGTCCCAAAACCCACCTGATTTGGTACGCAATCAAGTGTGGTGAAACCATGTGTGTGACACAGACAAAAGAACACAGTGTGTTTTATGGCAGACATCCTCACCTCATAGCTTATTTCCAAGTAATTAAAAAGAGGACAGATATTTTTGTATCTGCTTTTTTAAAAAACAGATGTAGGAAACACAAATTAATTTCCCAGTGTTAACTGCAGGGCAGATGGACTCATTTTCTTGAATCTCAGCATAAAGAAGTCCCATGCAGGTAATCCAGGGCTTTGCGACGAGCTGACCACATGTAGTACCGTCTCTCACACACACACACACACACACACACACACACACACACACACACACACACACGAGGAAAACGCATCACATCTTGGGGTTGCAGGTCTAAGAGTGGGCACCCAGCATGCTTTGCTACTGCGCCCTATTTCTGTCTGGAAGTAAAGCTGGCAACACGAGAATGGTATGGAAATAAAGAAATTATGTTACGGCTGATGTGACTGGGGGGAATCAGGCTAATGTGACTGGAGGTAGGAGCAGATTTCATCTCCTGCGACCCTCCCCTCTGGTCAACAACCACGCTGCTTCCACAAATGACTAAACGATTGTTCCTTGTTAAGCAGAAAATGACATTAACCCTGTAGAATCCATTAGGTGTCTGAAAGTTGAATCGGATCAACTGGACTTTACTTCTTCTTGAGAACATTTCGGTGCTTATCCGTGTAGCGTCTTCAGCCTTTTTACTTACTTGGATAAGCAGCGATACGTTTCTAAGAAGAAAGAAGTCCAGTAGACGATTCAACTAACAAACACCTCCACCTTGGATGACTGAGAATGTTCATAAAAATAATCCATGAGGAGATTTAAAAAATTTTTGGCTTGTGTATACAGCATTGTTAGGACCTCTTATGCCCATTAAACTCAAAGCTTCACTCGTAAGACAATATTCAGAGCTTCTACCAATCAAAGTCACGCATGATTACATGAGCTTACATTGGGTATTTGGAATATCAAAGGCAGTGGTCAACCACATGGCAAAGTGGCCAAGGTTTATTACACAGATGTCGCATGGTGTCCTAACAGGTATAAACAATCACGTCAACTTGTAGCACTACAGATGTCACATGGTACAGAACCCAACTCCAAAATGGCCCTCCTTGGAAAACTTGACATGCGAGAAGAAAACTTTGCAAGAACATTCAGTAGCCCAGAAGTCATCCAAAAGAAAAGAACCTCCTCACCATTAGATACTTATAAAAAAAAAATGAACCCACAAGCAGACATTAACCAATTTACTACAGGTCACTGCACAAAAAAAAGAAAAGAACAGGTGAACTGAGGCAGGATCCTGCAGAAAGAACCAAAGCTGAACCACTAGGATGTAACCTCATAAGGGTGGATACTGTTGACTAACCTGCACGAGTCCACCTTAACAGCAGTCCTCGTTTTTTCGGGGTGACATATGAAAGGGGGCGCGCTGAAAGGGACAATTAGTGTGAAGTGAAAATGCGGGCCTCCATAACAGGTGTTCATTACGCGCTCACACACAGCCCGAGTTGTGAGATGAATCAGGGCAATCAAGTCCCTATTCTTCTCTGTAACAGGCCCTAATATGCTCCTGAGAGAAACCGAGGTGCAGGTGGGGGTGTCCGGCGGGAGAGGGGGGAGATATGACTGCTGCCGTCTGGGTAAATCACTTCCGGTGGGGGGGGTAGGGAGTGCTCACATGGGAGGTGGGAAGCCCTGAGTGCGTTTGTAGCTTTAACACCTGACAGAGGAGAAAAACAAGCACGGAGGTGCCATAACAGAGGGCGAGGAGCCGGCGTTAATCTGTGTATTCAGGGAAAAGGAGAAGGTCACAAGAAAAAACATCTGCCCAGCAGCAAGAAGCTCATGATCTTGGTCTCCAGGGTCACCAAAAGACCAGACGAAGAAAGACGCAGTTCCCTGAAATTTATCTTCAGCTACAAGGAATTGCATCCCAGATGGATTTGGTTTCTAAGTACCTTCCTTTCCCCAGGATGTCAGCGGTCTGACTGACGGAATTTTTAAAGCACGCGACCAGTCTTCAAACTTTCAATGCCTTAGCAGTAAGCCCTGAGGCAAAGATAAAACTGACGGAGATATTTACAGCTCAGCACACACACACGCACGCGCGCATACACACAACTTTGCTCCAGCAGATCAATCAAAACTAAATTTTGAAAAACACACTCAGACAGGAGAAAGAAAAAGCCTTACATCATTCCAGAGCCAATTAAAATTTTTCAAAATAACAACAAGAATGAAATATTTAAAACATTTTAAATGACATTTAAATTCGCAGACCTAGAAGTGAAAACTCCGCAAAATGCTGAATATCGGATCTGAAGCCACTCATATAAATGAAGTTATACACCTCAAACTCTGGCGGTGTGATTAACAAATTTTCAGCATACTTGTTAATTGACACATAATTAGTACTTAAGGTTCTCATTAGGGACACCCAAGGTAAACTGCATCAGCAGGCAGGAGTGTAGTTCACCACTGGAGGTTTTGAGTCCTTTTTCCATGGGTTCTGGAAACACCTTTTTTGGTTTCTTTTCTGTTCAGTTGGATTTCCTTTCTGCTACTTGCCAGCACGGAGCGAAACGTGACAAAATAACGTCTGGAATGTTCGCCTGCCATGTAAGATTCGGTTCTGTAACAGGCAACAATGAATAAGACAGCGCTGCGATGGGTCAACCCAACAACCATCTGCTGTAAACTGTACCACTAAGGTGTGTGTGCGGCTTGTTAAACCTGCAGGAAGTCCATAAATTAGGCCATCTTTATGCTCTCAAGCTGAAAACATTCCCTCAAACCAAAATGTAGACATTTGAGACATCAGGCAGAACCATACATGTTCATTACAAAACAACATCAAGTTGAAAAGTAGCCTTACCTTTGGAGACCAGCCAATGAGGCGAAGGCCGCCGAACGTGGATGGAAGGATGGAGGGGGGGGGAGAGAGAGAGAGAAATTTACAGTTAACTTTGGTTCACCATCAACACTAGTTACAGGTCCTCACAAACATATGAGAATAAAGAACAAATACAGGTGTAAAGGTGAACTGAATTAAAAAGACGTGACAACAGTCCTTAGCATTTGGGAGAACAATCAAACACAGGAAAGCATTCAAACAATGGCAGATCATTACTGACGCTAATCAAATTTAGTTTTCCTACACTACATGAATCGTTCTGGACGCGTGTCCCCAACACCTCAACATTTGCAGCTAAATTAGCTGGACGTATCCACTGACACGCGCAAACGCCGTATAACCTTAATCCGTTTTATGGGTTACGTTTCCATTTTAAAGATCGGAAACGAGCCACGCATGGCGTGGCATTACAGACAGAGAGGCTAGCTAATGCACTGAGAGCAGAAAAAAGTAGAAAGGGAAACGGCTGCGCAGGTGAAAATTACACATGCCCCTCCCCCGAGTCTCGATAAGAGAAACAGCGGACTGCGGCAATATGGCTCTCATCACAGATGTGTCAGGAATATAAACAGGAAACGCGTCCAGCAGGCGTATCCCCTGGAAGACGCAGAGCGTGTGTTAAACAGCTGGAGAAGGTAAACAGCTAACTAATCTAAGTTTGGCCTGCCACTGAGCCCTGCCTTGCCACAATAAATGGAGAGATCCAGCTAAATCCCGTTTTAAGCTCTGCCTACACATCGCTTGGAAACGTGCGCCAAAACAGATTATTTTTACCTCACTGCGCTGCTTATGGAAAACAAACGCCACACTATCACAGAGGCCTGGCATGTCACCCTCCATGCCTTGGCCACCATTATGGTCAGCGTCCTTCACACGATCTCCTGGGTCAGAAACATAACCCACAAGGCTGTGCAAACAGAAGGGACGGGGGTCACTGACGCAGGGCGCAAAGCCAACCGCATATCTTTGCCACAAAGGCAGATCCCAGCACGCAACGGCGCAGGCAGTCCAGGGACTGTACCCTGGAAAGTGAGGTGATTGTAAACAGCAACTTTTGTCTGCCCATATGACTAGCATCTGCAGACGTGCAGTAACCAAGGGAGTCAAAACAGGCAATCTGGCCCATTCCGAAAAAAACGTTACTTCCATTTCAGCCTCATCAGGCAACAGAGATCCCAGCTCGGTAAACTCTAACTCGCCTGAGTAGGTCACTCAAAGTAAGATCTTCTAATTCAATATGACCCTGAAGGGATTAAGAAATAAAAAAATACCAGAAGCAGAATGTTCTAGTTTGGGGGCTTCTGAACACTGAGGAGACGTGTTCAGTTATTGTTCCACTAATCCTGAGGCTATTTGCAACACAGCAGATGTAAAAATGAGGTGGGGCGGGGCAGTGTAGATCAGCACAATAAAATCTCTTTTCACAGCATCATAAAATAAAAAAAACCCCACAAAATATCACCAATGGATTTGTCAGTGGTTCATCTGAGTGTTTAATGAACCCCTACTTCACTCCCCCCCCAGAATAACACCAGATCCGCCTAAAAAAGCCCCATACACCGACTCACAGCAACGGGCAAACATCCGAGATATTTCAGTCGTCTCAAACCGTGGAAAAATTGAAACCCAGCAGCAAAACCAGAAATTTCTCTTAACTGCTCTTATATTTAAACATTTTAAATTTGTGTATGAGAGCATTTTAAAATCCAGTACAAAAGACATTTCAAAAACCATGTTTCAAAGCATGAAACAGGCATGTGAGGTTTTGTATGTACGTTCAGAAAAATTTCTATGCAAAGACTAATAACGTCCTATTTTTACCATGTACTGCCAAAACATGTCCTATTTCACAACAATAGTAAACTTTTAGCAATACTAAGAACCAGAAATGGTTTTAAAATTTGCAAGCACTGCTAACCCGAGCTCCAACCCCTCCCCTGGTCCTAACCTTAACCCTAGCTCCAGCCCCTCTCCTGGCCCAAACCCTAACCCTAGCTCCAGCCCCT